>ML110874.1:51699-204135 GCA_003697995.1 Taxidea taxus jeffersonii
GGTCCTAGGAAAAGTGGATTATCTACAAGCAAAAGAATAAAATTGGACCTTTATCTTATATTGTGCACAAACATCAACTCAAAATGGATTAAAGACTTACACATAAGACCTTAAGCCATAAAAATCCAAGAAGAAAACACAAAGGAAAAGCTCAGTGACCTCGGTTGTGGCAATGAGTTTTTGGATATGAAACCAAAAGCATACGCAACAAAAGGACACATAAATGTGACTGCTAATTTAAATAATTTCTGCAGAGCAAAAGAAACAATCTGTAAAATAAAAGGGTAACCTGGAATTGGAAAATACCTGCAAACCACATATCTGATAAGGGTTAATATCCAAATATTTAAGAAACTCCTACAAATCACTAACCAAAAAAAAAAAAAACAATCCAATTGAAAAATGGACAAAGGATAGACATTTCTGAACATTTGAACATTTCTGAAAAAGATAGATTTTTCGAACATTCTGAACATTTGTGTTCTCTAAAAAGAGGACACAAATGCCAATAACTACATGAAAAGGTAGACAACATAACTAATCATCAGGGAAATGCAAATCAGAGCATGATTAGATATACCCTCACACCTGAGATAATGACTAACATTAAAACAAAACAAATGAACAAGTTAAGTTGTGGAGATGCAGACAAAAGGCAATACTGGTACATTGTTGGTGGGAATGTAAATTGATACAGCTACTATGGAAAACAGCATGAAGATTCCTCAAAAAATTACAAATAAAACTACCATATGATCCAGTAATTCCATTTCTGGGTACTTATCCAAAGGAATTAAAGTCAGGTTCTTTTTTTCTTAAAAGATTTTATTTATTTGACAGACAGAGATCACAAGTAGGCAGAGAGGCAGGCAGAGAGAGAGAGAGAGAGGAGGAAGCAGGCTCCCCGCTGAGAAGAGAGCCCGATGCGGGGCTCGATCCCAGTACCCCGGGATCATGACCCGAGCCGAAGGCAGAGGCTTCAACCCACTGAGCCACCCAGGCGCCCCTAAAATCAGGTTCTTTTTTTTTTTTTTTAAGATTTTATTTATTTATTTGACAAACAGAGATCACAAGTAGGCAGAGAGGCAGGCAGAGAGAGAGGAAGAAGCAGGCTCTCCACAGAGCAGAGACCCCAATGTGGGGCTCGATCCCAGGACCCTGGGATCATGACCTGAGCCGAAGGCAGAGGCTTTAACCCACTGAGCCACCCAGGCGCCCTTTTTTTTTTTTTTTTAAATACTGTCTTGTTTTTGGTTTTGTTTTTAAAGATTATTTATTTATTTATTTGACAGAGAGAGAGAGAGAGAGAGAGAGAGGAGGAAGCAGGCTCCCTGCCAAGCAGAGAGCCCAATGCGGGACTCGATCCCAGGACCCTGAGACCATGACCTGAGCCGAAGGCAGAGGCTTAACCCACTGAGCCACCCAGGTGCCCTAAAATCAGGTTCTTGAAGAGGACTTGCACTCTCATGTTCATTGGAGCATTACTGCAAGAGGCAATATATGTAAGCAACCTAAATGTCCATCAAAGGATGAATGGATAAAGAAAATGTGGAACATACATGCAATGAATATTATTTAGCCCTAAAAAATAAGGAAATCCTACTATTTACAACAACATGGATGAACCTATTATGCTAAGTGATAAAACAAACCCAATTAAGACAATAGTATATAATCACACTTATACATGGAATCTAAAACAACACATAGAAGCAGAGTAGAATGGTGGTTACTGGAGTTGGGGAGAGGGAGAAATGGGGAGCCTTTGGTTATTAGGTCAAAAGTTATATCAGCTATACAGGGGCATCTGGGTGGCTCTGTCAGTTAAGCGTCTGCCTTCAGCTAAGGTCATGATCCCAGCCATGTTGGGCTCTCTGCTCATGGAGGGAAGGGAGCCTACTTCTCCCTCTCCCTCTGTCCCTCCCCCGACTCTCTCTCTCAAATAAATAAAATCTTTTTTTATAAAAAGGTTCACTTACGCAAATAAGTATATACTAGAGATCTATATAGCACAGTGTGTACAGCTAACAATACTGCACTGTATACTTAAAATCTGCCAATACTGGGACGCCTGGGTGGCTCAGTTGGTTAAGCGGCTGCCTTCGGCTCAGGTCATGATCCCAGCGTCCTGGGATCGAGTCCCACATCGGGCTCCTTGCTCGGCAGGGAGCCTGCTTCTCCCTCTGCCTCTGCCTGCCACTCTGTCTGCCTGTGCTCACTCCTGTGCTCTCTATCTGACAAATAAATAAATAAAATCTTTTAAAAAAAAAATCTGCCAATACTATAGATCTTAAGTATTCTCATGAAACATTCTCTTTCTTTCTCTCCCTCACCCTCTCATAAACACAAACAATAAAGGGAGCAGGAGGAAGAAACTACAAAATAATGGTATTTTTAGGGCCTCAATGGTGGTGATGGCTTCAAAGGTGGATACTTATCCCCAAATGCATGGAGTTGTACACATTAAATATGCATGGCTTTTTATATATCAATTACCCCCCATAAAGGGGTTTAAAAAAATCTCGTTTGATATTCAACTTGAAAGCAGGAGGTCTTTGATAAATCTGACTAAACTGCTAACTTTACTCTTCTATTCACATATTAAAAAGTTTAAAGCATATGGAATTAAATATATCATTCTCAATTAAAAGAAAAAAAAACAGAAAAAGACAGACCAGGCCTGGTAAAATTTTTCTGTAAAAAGCCATAAATTAAATGTTTTGGGCTTGTGGATGACATTTAGTTTCTGTCACATATTTTTCTACTTTTCCTACTTTTTTTAACCTGCCCTTTAAAAATATACCCTGAGCAGGAATTTGTCAACCCTAAGCTCTTGAGTACAGGAACCACATGACAGTTCCCCCTACAGCCACATCCTGAAAGCAGGGCTTGCCATATACTAGATGTTAAATGTATAAATGAGTAAGTAAATCCTAGTGGGGAAAAAATGTGCTCGAAGTTGAATTTTTTTTTAAGATTTTATTTATTTGAGAGAGAATGCATGAGCAGGGGGCAGGGCAGAGAGAGAAGCAGGCTCCCTGGAGAGCAGGGAGCCTGATACAGGACTCTATCCCAGGACCCCAGGATCATGACCTGCTCCAAAGGCAGACACTTAACTCACTGAGCCACCCAGGTGCCCCTCAAAGTTGAATTCACACAATTTTTCATTAGATTCTTTTCTTAAATTAAAAAAAAAAAGTCTATACAACAGCAGCAAGAAAAAATTACTTGCTTCATATAATATTGATGGTAGTTCCTGGGTAAGCAAGCTATAGCTAGCTCTTACAAACTGTGAGAGTACAGACATGCTAGATTTCTTAAGATTCAAAAGGCTATAGCTTACTTTATAAATTTTTAAACACTAAAATAAGCTAAATGATACTGTAATCTAGCTAGAAAATAAGCTATAAAATAGTATAATAGATTTTTAAATTCTTTTAAAGCATTCCTTCCTTATTTTTGTCAACAAAAATTCCCATGGTTTTCAAATATTTTAGTTTCTAAAACCTTTCATATCTACTATAAATGAACTAGAAACAGTGGGAAAATAAATTGAGCTTATGGTCTCAATAAACCTGAGATTTTCTTTTTTTTTTTTTTTTTTAAAGATTTTATTTATTTATTAGTTAGAGAGAGCGAGCACAGGCAGACAGAGAGGCAGGCAGAGGCAGAGGGAGAAGCAGGCTCCCTGCCGAGCAAGGAGCCCGATGTGGGACTCGATCCCAGGACGCTGGGATCATGACCTGAGCCGAAGGCAGCCGCCTAACCAACTGAGCCACCCAGGCGTCCCAAACCTGAGATTTTCTGTCCACGAATTTTTAAAGTATCCATAAACATCCCATTGATGCTTTTTAGAATTCCATTAATTCTTTTGTCAATTATTTAACAAATATATGTCACACTATTCTTTGGGCTATGATAATTATATACAACCAAAGACCTTAAGCAATATATTCAAATTTCCTAAGTGTTAAGATCTACATTAATCAATATGACTTATTCATACTCACAGTTCTTTCTCAAGCTGCTGCTGAATTAACTTTGCAGATTTTGCCATTGTAATGTCTGTAAAGAAATAAAGACATTGTTATAGTTCAAACCAGAAAGGGTCTTTTCCCAAGACCTCTTGCACATATGGAAAATTCCAAAAAAATTTTTTTTAAAGATTTTTATTTATTTATTTGACAGACAGAGATCACAAGCAGGCAGAGAGGCAGGCAGAGAGAGAGGAGGAAGCAGGCTCCCTGCTGAGCAGAGAGCCCGATGCGGGGCTCGATCCCAGGACCCTGGGATCATGACCTGAGCTGAAGGCAGAGGCTTTAACCCACTGAGCTACCCAGGCGCCCCTGGAAAATTCCAATTTAAACCAATAAGTTTCTTTCCCCCCCTTTTTTTTTCCTAGAGAGCTTTTTACCATTAGTAGCTTAACTACTAAAGTAAACTTTCTAATGTTCATGTATGGGTTTTCCTATAATAATGCTTACAAATATATTAAGCTCATATCCCTAAAACTGACTAGTTCATGAAAGTTTCTACATCTTACAGATCTTCTAAATCAAAATATATGTAAGTCCAGCCAGTGTATCAGAGAGAAAACCTACCAGCTTTTTTATTGTAAATAGAAATATCCTACTTGTCGGGGCGCCTGGGTGGCTCAGTCGTTAAGGGTCTGCCTTCGGCTCAGGTCATGAACCCAGGGTCCTGGGTTCGAGCCCCATATCGGGCTCCCTGCTCCGCAGGAAGCCTGCTTCTGACTTTCCCACTCCTCCTGCCTATGTTCCCTCTCTCATTGTGTCTCTCCCTATCAAATAAATTTAAAAAAAAAATCTTAAAAAAAAAAAAATATCCTACTTGTCATATAAAAGTAAACTAAGCATGGGGCACCTGGGTGGCTCAGTGGGTTAAAGCCTCTGCCTTCGGCTCAGGTCATGATCCCGGGCCTGGGATCGAGCCCCGCATCAGGCTCTCTGCTCCACGGGGAGCCTGCTTCCTCCTCTCTCTCCCTGCCTCTCTATCTACTTGTGATCTCTGTCAAATAAATAAATAAAATCTTCAAAAAAAAAAAAAAGTAAACTAAGCATATTTCCAGCTGATACTAAGATGGTAAGTCACTCAATTGCACCTTGGTAAGAGAGGAACACCCTCTTTGCTGGTTTGGCACCCAGAAAAGCCAAATAAATACTACCTTCTCTCCTATACCAAAGAGAAGAAGCCAGGTAATGATCCTAAAACCAATTCCTGATTAGGCATCGTTAGGGTTCTTACTACCTGATCACTTCTGAGAAATGCACTAGGCTCTCTGTAGAATCAGAATTTTAATCTGAAAGAACACTATAAAATCAACTAGTTTATCTTATGTTAGAGATAATTAAACCGAAGCCTCAGATTACTGGATGTGATAGAAAATGTTTAATGGTTATGAGGTTAAAGAAAACACAACTTGTACAAACCCTCCTTGATAAAATGTGCTTGAAGGTAAATTTGTTTGAAAAGACAGACGGTCCCCTGGCCCTCTACAACTGTGTGTGATAGGACATACTGCCAATCTGACAAACTTAACTTGGTAAATAAAGTAAAATGATTTATAATTTTGTGAAATATAAAACACTGTATCAAAGAAAAACTGGTAATAGACACTCCTTAGAACAGACTGGTAAAACTAACAGAACTAATAAAAATTTAAAAAACTAATAAAAATGCAGGTATATAAACAATTTTAAGATTTAAAATCCTTCATAGTTCCTTAACAATCATCTCTCATCCCCAATAATAACAAATGTATTAGCTCTTACTAGCAATCCCAGAAAAATCTCAATTATTATTGCTGGAAAACATGATGGCACCTTGCTTATTGCAGGCGATTAAGAATGATGGTGTGTTCTTCAGACTCATACTGTCAATGAGGACTTGATACAGAAACTCTGCCACATCTTTCACCTCTCGCTGGAAGGCTGCACTGTCTACAACAAACACAACAGCCCTGGAGGAGGAGAAAGAAAAACCAGCATGTAAGCATGTAGGAGTGCAGCATTATACTGAAAAGTTATACCCTTAATTTCACACAATTCAATCCTAATGAGTAACACACAGCAGACTCAAATGCAAGTGTGCACACAGGTAATCACACCATACAAATACTCATTTAACAAAGGACTACTGAAGGAGATGCCAAGTGGGTGCATTTTTGGTTAACTTTGTACTTCTGGTGATTATACAGTTTGAAATTATTTTTTTTATAGTTTGAAACATTTTTTATCAAGTTTTATAAAAATGCAAAAACAACAACAAAAAACAAAGGACTACTGAGTGTTACTGTATTATCAATGAATAGTCCAAAAAGATAAAAAAGGAAATCATGCCTGCCCTCAAAGACCAGGAAATCATCATATACAAAGCTGTGTCATAAAATGCTAAAACAGACCTATGCACCAATGGGAACAAACAAGAAGACCATTTACATGAGAACAGGTCAAGATGACTTAAAGGAGGATGTCAACAACTGGGCTGAATTTTAGCCAGGCAAAAAAATTGGGACACAGACTGCCTGGAAAGTAGTATGTGCAGAGCACAAAGGAGTGGAACAGCATGGCCTACAGAGCTCAAGGTAGGCTGGTACACAGGGAGGAAACCAGGCCAAGCAGCAAAGGGGAATGACACACTGACCTCCAGAATTTGTGCCTTTCTGTTACAAAGAATATTGGTGCTTCACAGAAGAGAGAAAAATCTAAGGGTAACCAAACTAGAAGCACAGTAACCTGGTAGGGACCAACTTAAGGCAGCAACAGTGAGAATCCTCATGTGCCAGAAATAAAGAGGTATCAAAGCTAAAGCAAAGCAGTCCAGGAGAAAGCAGATAACAAGACTATAGGGACCAGGGTTTGAATGCTCAGGAGTAGCTGGAAACGAGCAATGGCCAACATGCAGTCGGGGAGCTGGAACTGAACCCTCTGCACAAAGCCTACAACTTAAAAGCTGTCTAGTGGAGGGAGGTGTGGGAAAGTAATCCAAAGGGAACTGAAATACCAGGCCTCCTATGCCACACAGATTGGGGGTGGGGGGTTATGAATTTACACTCTTTCACGACGTAAGATGCAGAAAGATTTACATAAAAATGGGGCCAGATTCAATGAACTCCGAGGGCCCCTAACAGAAGGAAATATGATTCCATTCTGGAGAGAGGCTTTCATATCCTATAGCAGTAAAAAACAGCACCCACAACAACAAAATATTAGAAACACAATACCATTTATATTATCATCCCCCCAAAAATAAGTCTTTGGCATAAATCTAATAAAATATGTACAAGATCCATATGAAGAAACTACAAAACTGATCAACAAAATCAAAGCAGAACTAGATAAACAGAGATATTCCGCCATCACAGATAGGAAGACTAAACGGTTTCAAAATGTCAGTTCTTCCCTACTTGATCTATAGATTCCAATGAAATCCAATCAAAACCTTAGTAACTTACTGCAGATGTTGACAGACTGATTCTGTAATTTATATGGAGAGGCAAAGGACCCAGAATAGCCAACACAATAATGAAGAGCAAAGCTGGAGGACTGACACTGTCCAACTTACTATGAAGCTTCAGTAATCAAGAAAGCATGGTTCTGATGAAAAAAGAAATCAGTAGAACAGAATAAAGTCCAGAAAGAGACCCCTACTCATATAGTCAAGTGTTAAGTGATCCTTGACAAAGGAAGAAAGGCAATACAGATGGGCCCCGACTTAAAATAGTTCAACTTAAAACTTTTTACCGTACAATGGTGCGAAAGCAATACACATTCAACCGAAACCATACTTCAGATTTTAAATTTTAATCTTTTCCTCAGCTAGCAATATGGAGTACAATCTCATGATACTGGGCAGCAGCACTGAGCCACCATTCGAAGTCAGGCACTGGATCAAGAGGGTAAACAACTAATACACACAACCATTCTGGTTTTTACTTTTAGTATAGTATTTAACAAATTACATGGATATGTTCAACACTTTATTATAAAACAGACTTTGTGTTAGATGATTTTGCCCAACTGTAGGCCAATGTTAAGTATTCTGAACACATTTAAGGTAGGCTAGGCTAAGCTATGGCATTCAGTAGGTGTATTAAATGTATTTTCTTTTTTTTTCCTTTTCTTTAAATTTTTTTTTTTAAGATTTTATTTATTTATTTGACAGAGAGAGATCACAAGTAGGCAGAGAGGCAGGCAGAGAGAGAGGAGGAAGCAGGCTCCCCGCTGAGCAGAGAGCCCGATGTGGGGCTTGATCCCAGGACCCTGAGATCATGACCTGAGCTGAAGGCAGAGGCATTAACTTACTGAGCCACACAGGCACCCCATTCTTTTTTTTTTTTTTTTTTTTTTTTTAAAGATTTTATTTATTTGACAGACAGAGATCACAAGTAGGCAGAGAGAGAGGAGGAAGAAGGCTCCCTGCTGAGCAGAGAGCCCGATGTCGGGCTCAATCCCAGGACTCCAGGACCATGACCTGAGCCAAAGGCAGAGGCTTAACCCACTGAGCCACCCAGGCGCCTCTAAATGTATTTTCAACTGGAGATATTTTCAACTTACTATAGGCTTATTAGAATGTAACCTCATCATTGACTAAGATCTGTAAAACAGAACAAGATTATCTTCTCAAATAATGCTGGGACAGCTAAACATCCACGTGCAAAAAAATGAATACATACAATGAACAGATACAGACCATATCCTTTTCACAAGAATTAACTCAAAATGGATCACATATCTAAATGTAAACCACAAAATCATAAAACTCCTGAGAGGGAACACAGGAGATTATCTAGACATCTTGGGTCTGGCAATGATTTTTTAGATACAACACTAAAGGCATAACTCATGGGGGGAAAAAAAGTATAAACTGAACTTTATTAAAGATAAAAATTTCTGCTCTACAAAAGTCACCATCAAAAGAATGAAGATGAATCAAAGGCTGGGAGGAAATATTTGCAAAAGATATTTCTGATAAAGAACTTTATCCAAAATATTCAAGGAACTCTTAAAACTCAACAATAGAAAACAACCCAATTAAAAAATGGGTCAAAGACCTTTAGACACCTCGCCAAACAAGACCTATAGACAGCAAATAAAGAATGAAGAGATGATCCAAATCCTATCAATGTCATCAGGGAAATTCAACTTAGAGCAGTTACATATCACTATGGATCTACTGCAATGGCTGAAATCAAGAACTCTGACAACACTAAATGCTGGGGAGGATGCAGAGCAACAGGAACTCTCATACCTTGCTGGTGGGAGTGCAAAATGGTATAGCTAATTTGGAAGACAGTTTCGTAATTTCTCACAAAACTAAATATATTCTTACTATATGGTTCCTCAACTGCAGTCCTTGATATTCACCCAAAAACTTATGTCCACACAAAAACCTGCACACAGATGTTTACAGCAGCTTTATTCAGAATTGCCAAAACTTGGAAGCAACCAAGAAGTCCTTAATAGGTGAATGGACAAATAAACTGTGGTATATCCAGACAATGACATATTATCCAGCACTAAAAAGAAACGAGCTATTGAACAATGAAAAACATGGAAGTAACTTGAATGCATATTAGTAAGTAAAAGAAGCCAATCTGAAAGGCTACCTACTGTATGATTCCAAATACATGATATTCTGAAAAAAAGTACCATGTGGGGATCATCAAAAGATTTAAGTAGTTGTCACGGATTAGGGAACAGAGGGATGAATTAGCAGAACACAGAGGATTTTTAGGGCAGTGAAAATACTCTGTATGAAACTATAAATGGTGAATACATCATTATACATTTGTTCAAATGTGTAGAAATATACAACACCAGAGTGAATCCTAATGTAAAACACAGACTCAGAATGATTATGATGTGTAAGTGTAAGAGTTCATCAGTTGTAACAAACGAACCACAACAAGAAGGATGCTTATATCAGGGAAGGCTATCCATGTGTGTGGAGTGGGTAGTAATATAGGAAGTCTTTGGACCTGTTGCTCAATTTTGCTGTGAACCTAAAGCTGCTCTAAAAAATAGTCTTTTTTTTTTTTTTTAATTTGCAGAACAGACAAATTGCTCATCACCACCATCTTGTGGGCAAGGAAGCAACAACAAAATAGAAGTCAAGACATTTTCAAAAATAAGGAAAGAAACAACTGCCTCATTCCATCAAACCTAAGATTCTATCAATTAAAAGACACATTATTATTTCAAGTACAACTAAGAAAGGGAAAATACTACCAAGTAAACTATGACACAAACAACTATAATTTCTAATTTCACAGATATTAAAATATTTTAAAATCAATGAAATGTGGTATATTGATTTTCCTCTTAAGTTCTTCTCAGTGTTAGAGACAAAACAAGAATCAAGTATCTTCAACTGCAGCACAAGAATTTTTTTTTTTTAAAGATTTTATTTATTTATTCGTTAGAGAGAGAGAGCGAGCACAGGCAGACAGAGTGGCAGGCAGAGGCAGAGGGAGAAGCAGCCTCCCTGCCGAGCAAGGAGCCCGATGTGGGACTCGATCCCAGGACGCTGGGATCATGACCTGAGCCGAAGGCAGCTGCTTAACCAACTGAGCCACCCAGGCATCCCTGCAGCACAAGAATTTTAAGAGTAACATCAGGGCAATAGTAAAAGAAATATAACAATTTGTTCTCTACTTTTGAAGCACTAAATTTAGGTAATTTAAGAACAGAAATATATAATGTTGGATTTAAATAACTTCTAGGATTTCACCTAGCCTTCCAATTCATTTTTCAGATTTTAATAGTTCTACACATTAAAATTTATCCTCGGGATGCCTGGGTGGCTCAGTTGGTTAAGCAGCTGCCTTCGGCTCAGGTCATGATCCCAGCGTCCTGGGATCGAGTCCCACCTCAGGCTCCTTGCTTGGCAGGGAGCCTGCTTCTCCCTCTGCCTCTGCCTGCCACTCTGTCTGCCTGTGCTCGCTCACTCTCTCTCTCTAACAAATAAATAAATAAAATCTTTAAAAAAAATAAAAATAAAAATAAAATAAAATTTATCCTCAAAGTAAATGAAAAATTTACTAATATGGTGAGGGTTAACACTTTCTGAACACTCTTAAGAAACACTTTCAAACATTATCTCATATAATCTTCATAAAATCCTAGTAAAGGTGGGCTTGCAACCCAGAAATGGTTGACTCCAGGGTCCATGCTCTTTTCCCCATAGTGGGGGATACCACCAGAGCAAGTATGGGTGGCACTGATAAGAGATTCAGGCAAGTTCACTCCAAATCCTACTTACCTGGCTGAAGCCTTAAAACGCTCTAAGAACTGAAGTCTCAAGCTCTCATGGCCTGGGAGATCAATCAAGGTCAGGCTAGTGGCCTAAGGATGGCAGCAATAACATTAAATCAATGTTTTGGTCCTGACTCACATTCACAACATAAACTTCTCATATGAGATTTCAGGTATCAGAACAGCAGCCATTTTTATTAATGAATCAAAAAATGTCCACCATAATTAATTAATGAATCAAACAAATGTTCACAAAGCATCTTCTATTTATAAATCATTAGTAGAGGCTCTGGGGATTTAACAGTGAGCAAAAACAAACATAATCACTATTCCAACAGGGTTTATAATATAATCAGAAATATCAACACAATGTAAAATTACAAATAAATGTAAAATTACAATTCTGATAAATGTTCCCAGGGTACATGAGAAAATGACCCTATCTAGGGGAGTCCTTGAAGTGTAGTCCACCTGAGCCTGGGGAAATACATTAGTATGAATAAAACCAAAACATGTGAAAATAGCAGTAAATATTCACAAACTAAATAATGTGACAGGAGACCTATACTTTATTATATAGCATGTTACCATTACAGGGATCCCCAACCTTTGTAAAAACAAAACATTCCTTTACATGTCCACTATAATTTAACTTTTGAATATCTGTCAACTAGACACACTGTTTATTTGTTCCAACTGTCAATATTTTGTGTCAATCACTCAAACAGTGAGGTGTTCTGCCCATACCGAGCTGACTCATTAAGCACCCACCTAAGAGCTATTCATTCCAGGCCTTGAGCTCAGGTTCAGTGTGGATGTAGCCGTGCTCAGTAAGACTCTGATATAACCCTCGTGCAATTATCAGGCCCATGAACATTTTCAGATGTTCTACCTCATCCACAGCCAGCCTTAACCACTGTTCAGCAGGAGGGAGTCAGTATCATGCACTGATCTCACATAATTACAGCTGGATTCATTATGAGCCATCACATAGTCTATGCAGTCTTTTATGGGTAAAAATATGATGTATGGTAGCTTTAAAAAAATTCTGTAAGAGTCTAGGGACAACATTTCATAATCACCACTATACCACCATAAGCAATTCAGAAAGACACAATATTAGACACATTACTAACTTGAGAGAGACAGACTACATCTACAACATATGAGGGTGGGAGGAGTTAAAGAAGGGAGGAATGTTCTATATTTTCTTTTTTCTTTTTTAGAGAGAGCACACATGAGTAGACAGGGGTCAGAGGGAAAGGTAGAAAATCTCAAGCAGTCTCCAAGCCTAGCAGAAAGCCATATGTAGGGCTTGATCTCATAACCCTAAATCATGACATGAGTGGAAATCAAGAGTCAGCTGCTTTACCAACTGAGCCACCCAGACACCGCCACATTTTCAGTAAAAATATGCAAGTTTCATATATAATGTTAAGTTTTCCAAAAGCAAAAAAGTAAAAAGATACAAAGTTAATTTAATAATATATAGTATTTAACCCAACATATCTAAAGTATCTTTTAAACAAGTACAAAAAAAAAATCAAGAAATTGTTGATATTTTACTTTTCATCCCAAGTTCAAGATCTAGTGTATACTTTACATTTACAGAACCCCTCAATTTGGACTAGTCACATTTCAGGTGCTCAATATGTCTCACATAGCCAATGGCTATTCCATTGTAAAGTACGGGTCTAAAGTATGCCCAGGAATATCCCACTTAAAAAAATCTGGCACAAGTCCCCCAAGAATTAAAGATCTCCCAAATCTGACCTTTCAAAATCTACAATCTTGGGAGTTTAAAAAGGACTGGGCTAGAAAGAGTGCCATTATTGGGAGGGAAAAAAGCAAAAAATATCTGTAAGATATCTAGAAGAATGTCTATCTTTGTTTACAATGTTAATTCTGGAGGCACCAGAAAAGAGGCAAGGGGCACAGAGAAGGAGAAAAGGTCTCTAACCATTCTCATTCAGTCATCTATACACCTACCCCTCCAACCAGCCCCCAGCCTTTCTTCCACTCACCAAATCCTTATTCATTACAATAGACTTGGCAGTCACTATCCATACTCTGGAGCTACATAGGTACATAAAAAGTTCTTCTTGGGGCGCCTGGGTGGCTCAGTGGGTTAAGCCGCTGCCTTCAGCTCAGGTCATGATCTCAGGGTCCTCGCATCCAGTCCATCGGGCTCTCTGCTCAGCAGAGAGCCTGCTTCCCCCCCCTCCTCTGCCTGCCTCTCTGCCTACTTGTGATCTATCTGTCAAATAAATAAATTTTTTAAAAAATCTTAAAAAAAAAGTTCTTCTCATGATTTCCTTACTGGTATTTTTGAAATATACTCATGTATACTCTTTAAGATGTCCACTGCAACACTGTAAAAGCAAAAGATTGTAACAACAAACTAAATGTTTGTTAACAGAGCGCTTATTTACCAAGAACGTAACTGAATAGTGCAGCCACATAATGGAATACTATGTGGCTCACAAATCAACCAGGTGGTACTATATGTACAAATGAGGGAGAAAAACAGAACAACCCAACTATATCAGTCATATTCTTAAAAAAACAAAATGAAATATGGAGCACCTGGGTGGCTTAGCGGATTGAACACCCAACTTTTGGTTTTAGCTAAGATCCTGATTTCAGGGTCCTGGGATCCAGCCCCAGGTCGGGCTCCATGCTCAGCAAGAAGTCTGCTGAAGAATCTCCCCTCACCTCTCCCTCTGCCCCTCTCCTGGCTTGTGCATGGGTGTTCTCTCTCTCGCTCATGCTCTCTCTTACTCTCTAAAATAAATAAATCTTTTTTAAAAAAATTAAAGTTAAAATTAAAAAAATAAAAAATAAAATAAAAAAACAAAAAACAGTGGGCAGAACAAAGAGTTAAAAAAGAAAATAATTGGGGTGCCTGGCTGGTTCAGCTGGTGGAGCATGCAACTCTTGATCTCGGGTTTGTGGGATCAAGCCTCATGTTGGGTGAAAAGGTTACTTAAAAATAAAATCTTAAGAAAAAAGATGAATAGATATATAGATAGGTTTGCATATGCACAGACCATCTGAAGAGCCCACAGGAAAATGGTAAGTTATTACCTCTAAGGAGAAGACCTAGTAGGGACAGGAAAGGCAAAATTACTTTTCACTGAATATTCTTTTTAACCTTTTGAATTTTTGTCCCATTTACATATATTACCACATCAAAATATAAAGGAAAAGGTTTAATGCTCACCCTCTAGAACTCATGGTAAAGTTGGAAAGAAGACATAGAAACAAAAACTAGTAAGATGATATAACATCAGTGTGTATGAAGTACAACAAAACAGGGGATGGCAAGATTGCTTGGATGACCAAAAGCAGAATTTGTCACATGAACTCTATCTATCCATAAAAATAAGCTATGAATGGTACCTACACCATCAGACTAATTCACATAACAAATGTCCTTTCCTGATGCACCAAAGTAAAGTAAAATTGTCAGACTCCCAATATTCTACAAACCCCTTACCCTGGTATTGTTGACTCTGTACACAGCAGAGCTGTCGGTGATAGAAGTCTGAGTGTCTCTGTAAAGGCCAGTTAACAACTGTAAAACAAAACAAAAAAAAAAAAACAATTTGAGGGCGATCAGAGTAAATATATAAATAGCAAACCTAAAGAGAGTAATTTTGTTCTAACTCTCCAGTTGGTCAGGTCAAATAAATAAATGTTGCTTGCAACAACTGTTTTTCCCTTGTAGAAAAATCTAATTCATTGCATCTTCACTCCCCCCTCCACAATGAAAAAAAAAAACCAGAAACAAAAAACCTAGTTTCAAATCCTTAGTGGCCAAATTCACCAAACTTCCATAAACATTTTTAACCATCACAAATGATTACAAGTTATATTTCTGTAGTAGAAAGGAAATAATTTATCTTCTCAAAAGGAAAAATAATAAGAAAACCTCTGCTACTCTCCATAACAAAATATTGTTTAAAATACTAGGTTAAATATTAGTGAAAAGATGGCTAAGTGGCCCAATATGTCAAAGAATCAACCTTTTAAAAAACTTCTTTGACAGTTCTCAGACAAGTTTGTTAAACAAGATTGTAAACAAGATTTGTTAAACAAGACAGATCACTGTCTTCTACCTCTTCAGCTGTTCTGGCATCCTTGGACACCACAGGAAAGTAGTTCCATAAAACTATGTAACTTTTGAGATAAATACTTAATGTCAGTATCTGGCAAGTGCAAGAAAATAGAAACGGTCAAGAAATCCCAGCTTATGAATTTTTCAAGAGGCTGTTCAAGTTTTTCAAGTCTTCCCAAGTGAATCAAGAATTAACCCCCCAAACTGTGAGCATCAGCTTCCTTTCCAAAATGAACTATGACCTCACAGGAATAATGATATGGCCTAAAATTTCCTATTAACTTTAGAAGAGGTGTAAATCAAAGCATTTACTCTGACAAAGAGCAATGTTTTCCCAGAGTCGCACAGGCCAACAAGAAGAACAGCTCTTTGACTGCTCCTTCTGCTCCGGATGAACTTCCAGAACACTGCGGAATAGAGAAAAACAACCAAAATTATGCCTTGATCATCAACAGTACACCTGTATTGCTGGGGTAGGGAAATTAACAGAAGTTAATCACAGAACACCTCATTCAGGTGGAACTTAACTTTTATTGTTTTCACCAGCACTATAATCATTACTGTTGTTAGTGTTACTGATGGGAGAGACTGAGCTGAGTGAATGGAGGTCTGGGTTCTTGGATTCCCCATAAATGTGATGTTGTGCCCCCAGGCTTTTAATGTGTAACCCATTTATCAACGTCCTTGCCTCCACCTCCTGTCTAACTAACTGCCTACTCTATCATTAGGGACTCCTCGAAGTGCCAGCCACTATCAACTGTCAACCTTTCTGTGTCTGCGGATGGTGGACTTCTCAAGTGCAATCTTGGCTTATTAACTGTGTATCCCCAGCGCCCAGGACGCAAATTTGGAGTGAAGACCGCGTGAGTCTTAGTAGTAAGAGCAAAGAAAGTGCGGGGGAGGTCGGGGAGGAGGGAAGGACCGCGCGCTCACGCGTAACAGGGCCCATAAAGGAAGAATAACCCGCGCCCCCAAGGACCAGGACGTCACTCCAAGTGTCGCAGGGAATCTTCTTTAATGGAACGCTACTCTCTCTGCTTCAGGCACCAAGGCAGGTTGGTATAAGAGGTGAGTCTCCCTCTCTAGATGCTCCCCAGGTGCCTATGCCGCCCCGCGTCCGCGGTCTGCACAAGCCCAGTCCCAGCTCCGAACCCCGCCGGCCACACACCCGCCAAAACCACCCGCTGCCTCTTTACCCAGCGTCAGCAGCACCGCGAGAAGCGCCACCACGGCTGACAGCAGTGTCGGGTCCCTTTGCTGTAGCTCCTGCCGCAAGTAGTCTAGGTGGGGCTGGAAGGCTCCCCCGACACTGCCGCCATTCGCCACTCGCCGGATGTCCGCGGAAGCCATGGCTGAGGTGCGTGGTCTCTAGCGCCGCGAAAGCGACGTGGCCCTAGACTCTGCGCAGGCGTCCGAAGCGGAGCATCACGGGAGTGGTAGTCCTTGATTTATATTTCCTCTTTCAGGGGCTGGGATCCCCAAGGTCCTGATGGGAGTTGCAGTTCTCTTGCACACTGTTTCCACCGAACCAGCGGTGTTTCGCGGAGTTTCACGAGGGACGTTCTTATCCCTTAAGATAGGAGTTGAATATCGCCTCCCTCTTCATGGGTGTTGACGGAATGATGGATGAATAAAATGAATGGCTTAAGAAATCTTTACTGAGGATTTCCAGTCGCACCCTTTCCAAGGTGAGTCTTGTGAGGGACTCAAGGATTACACAAATATTTCATCTGAGTATAATATGGCATGGGATGTGACAGAGAATGTACGGTGCGATATGGGAATACAGAAAGGGACTACAATCCTTCACTGGTTCAGAGAAAAGCTCGTGGAGGAAAGTGAGAGGAACCGAGCCATGAGGGATGGGTCAGCTTCTGCAGGTGTAAAAGGAGGAAGAGTGCTCTTTGTAGAAGAAAAGAGCAACTCAGTGTCCCTATACTGTAAGTCTAGGGCTGCAACTGAGATTTCGACATTGTGGGAAGCAGCTAGGAAAATCAGTGCATAGGGTGAAGCTGTTGAAAAGTGCGGCTGTCGTTCTTGCCCAGAGTGGACAGCTTCTACTCTGCCAGGCAGGTATGTGGGGCCAAAGTGGCCTGTTCTTCCACTTTTTTCAGAGAAGCCAGAAGGGAAATGTTCCACTTTTCAAATTTCAGCAAGTAATGAAAAACACTAAAAAAACAAAAACCACTACCAACAACAACAAAAACTTGTCGCCCAAATAAAACACCTTGGGGGCCCAGAAGTGGCCCACCTAGGAGCTGCTAGTTTGCAGTCTGTCACTAAGCTGATGTCATTTCAGCAGAAGTGGCAGGAGGTGAAGCAGAAAAGGTTGGCAGGTATGACCTGAAGTGATTGTGTGCTATGCTGAGGAACCTAGACAATATCCAAAATGGGATAAGAAATTTCAGTTGGGGTAATAGAGATGATTGGCAGATATATGGAGAAAGGTGATTTGAGAGAGGAAAGACTGAGTCAGGGAGACCAGCTGGGAGTTGTTGCTGTGTTTTGGCAAAAGATGCGCAGGGTCTGAACCAGGAAAACAAGTGTGGGTGCGGAATGAGACCAAAGATCTGAAAGATGTGTAGAAGGAAAATATATAGGATGTGGTGATTAATTGGGTGTGCTGAGTTAAGATGGAGAGTTACCAAGACTGCATCTGAAGTAGTTGGTGTTTTGTACTGAAAAGATCAGAGTGCATAAAGTGAATTGGAGGGGTTGAGGTCATAACCAGAATGAAAAATTTCTCTCTTTTCTATATATTGAGTTTCAGGTGCCTCTGGGCATTTTAAAATTTTGTATTAACCAGGTGATAGAATAAACAGATGTAAAGTCTCAGAAATAGGTGCTATATTTTCCTCCGAGTTTCAGGCATAAGTAAGTTGTCTTTAGAATCAGGGAGGGAATGAAAAGTGAAGAGAAAGGAACCCACAAAGATACCTAAAAAGAAAGAGTCAGTGGCACAAGAGTAAGGCATGTCCTGGACGTGGTCAGCAGCAACTCTTGTAACAAAGGGGCTCCTATGATGAGAGCTTGAATGAAAAGTGAACTTGGAGGGAAGAGTGAGGGGAGGATGGGAGTAGAGGGATGGGTTTGGAAGCAAGATTGATAGATGGAGAAGAGGGTTAGACGGTAATTGCTAAAATTAATGAGTGCTTGATAGTGCCAGGCACTGTTTGAATTCATTTTAATTTATTAATTTGCTTAATCCTCACAGCAACCTATTATTCTATTTTACAGAGGCAAATGAGGCAAGGGTTAAGTAACTTATTCATTAAGCCCAGGCAGTGGGCTCCTTTATGCTTAACTGTATGCTCTAACATAGTACAATTCATTTTCCAGGCATCTCATTGATAAATGTAGGCAAATAGGGACTCCAGATTAAGAAAGGATATTCAGGATGTGAGGCTAAAGAAAGTAAACCAACTACTTTATTTTAAATTACATTATCAGTTAAAACTATCATAAATGACAGTAATTTTACCACATTCTCTTTTTCTTTCTTTCTTGTGGTCCTGGACCCTGCTCTGTATCCACCACCCACAATGTGTGTGCACACACATACAAACACACACACACATGCAGAGCTCCTTTACAATAACCATTGATTCCTCTGCTAGGAGCTAAAAGTAAAGGGAAGGAGGAAGGGCCAAATGGGGGAACATCTACCATTACTATCCCAACTGTGTAAGAATTTTTAGTCAGAGCTATGTGAATCAGAAAGATCTGCCTTGGTGGTAAAGTTTGGGAATGATGAAAGAAAGAGGGTTTTAAGAAGACACAGACTTTTTTTTTTTTTTTCAGTATATTTCCTGGGTAAAGGCAGAAGAAATGTGCACATCTTCCATGCTCAAGTGGAAATGTGGTGCCATTCTCAGGAATGAGGGCAGGAGAGGATCAGCTTCCAACACACACTTCCAGGAGGTATGCTGAGATGAACCCAGAGGCAGATACTGACTGCTGCTTGCTGAAAGTGTTGTGTTTCTTCATTCAAATAGCAAATGGAGAGTTACAATGAAATCAATGTAGTGACACAATTTTTCCCATCTCTTCCATTAATTAAAATGTCTCATTTACCAGACATATTTTTCCCTCTTCTATTCCCAGTAGCTCCAAGGCATGGTGGAGATGATCTTAGACTCAGGGACACCAGTCATGTGATTGGTGAGTGGTTAGCCGTTCAATGCAGTTAACAGACTCAGGATTGAGAGAATTAAAATTGGTTTTCGCAGTTGGCAGATGGGTGGTGACCTTGACCAGGGTAGCTGCAGGGAAGTGAGTGGAGCAGAAGACTGGTTTCTGTGTGTTCAACCATTAATAAGTGAGGCGTGGAAAGAGTGAGGAGACAGGGAAGTGACTACTGTGGGAATCAGGGTCAAGCGATAATTTCAGATGTCCCAGTGGTTCACTTTTCTGACCTGCTAGAATCAGGACCTGATTTAAATATACTTGATGAAATTCATTTAAAATATTTTTAAAATATATGTCTTCTATATTCTTTTTCTGTTCTCCTTTGAATATTCCATCTCAATATCTCACTCAGCATCCTCCTTCCTAACCCCTCCCTAGCGACACACACACATAACAGCCACATACACTTGATTCTATTACAGTAAGCATGCAGACCCCTCTTGGAAAGAATTTCTACTTCAACTGTACCCAGGAGGTGTGGCTGTAGCACCACAACCAAAGCTGTGGAAGGGGTCAGATGAACATTAAGCTCTGAAGAAAGGGCTCATGTGCACCTGTATTTAATCAGTACTTAAAAAAAAATCCTTTCAAACATTCAGAAAACAATGAAGTTTTCAAAAGATAACACCAATAATAATTTTTATTTTATGTTCTACAGAGGTACCACTGCCGAACTGTGAAACCAAACAAACCATTCAGGCCAGTGAGACCCAGAGGGAAGTTTATGGGTCACGAGAGCTCCCATCTCCATCTGGTGTTACTCCATCTTTTGGATTTTAAAATCTGTGGAAAGTGCAGGCTTCCAGGAGTTCTGTGGGACAGAGAAGAGAGGTAGGGGAGTCAAACACCCACGTATATTTATTTTCTGTTGAGTGAATGAATAGTTAAGCCTGATATAGAAGCACTCAGACCCATTGGGGATCTGATGGGTGGAGCAGGCCGTTCTCCCAGTAGCCTTCTCCACTTGCCTGCACAGCTCCTCTGTCTTTCTGGGTAGTACTACACAACAAGGATGGTAACATGGTTCCCCTGCCCTGTATCATCCCCTATCTTGTGTCTCATAGGCAGGGCTCCCACACCTAAATCCATGTAGCTGGGAGGAACCTGGTAGGACTGTCCTCTATGATCTCCTTACAGAGGGGAGAAACTAATACAACAAGCACCTAGAACATGCCAGTTTCCATTGCTAGGGGCTGGAGAAGGAGCAGAGAAGAGCAGAGCCAGACTTTCTCCCCTTATGGAGCATATAGGGTAGGTGAGTGTAACCTAGGTGCTTACAGCAGTGCCTGTGGGTAAGCACGTTCCTTATATTGGAATTATGGGACCCTGGCACAGACTCGCTGAATCAGTATCCCCAGGGCCTGGGAATCTGTATTTTAAGGACCATGGCTCACTTACATGCTCACAAAAGTTATAGCACAACCTCCCTCCATCCTGACATGTTCTTCTCCCACATCTTCCAAATGACTTCAAGTGATTAAATGATGTCCAACATAGTTATAGTGCAAAGGTGTGTTTTATTGTATTGTAATGCTTAGAAAAACGATGTTCTAGATGAGCAGTACATATGGCAACTTTATGGTAATAAAACTTGTCATTATTAAGCTCACAAGAGTAGTGCTGCGTAAAAACTTTCTGCAATGATGGAAACGTTCTCTTTGCTCGCCTATCTAGAGCTGTGTGTAGCTATTGAACACTTGAATTGTGGCTGGTGTGGCTGAGGTACTAAATTTTTAATTTTGTTTAATTTTAATTAATTTAAATTTAAATTGCCATAGGTAATTAGAGGCTACTCTATTTATTGGGTGATGCAGCTCTGTATAAAAAGTATAAAAAGGAGTTTACTGCAGAGCAATGGGCATGGGCACATGCAGCTTCTTCCTTGTCTTAGTAATAATATGGAATTTCTTCATGTCTGAGTGGTTCATTACCTTAGTGCCCTGAGCCTCTGTCTGCCTTATCATCTACCCATACAAGTAGCCTTTCACACATGCTGGGATTACCGTGTTCTCTCATCATCTCATCTTGCCCATTTCCATTGTTCATCCCCAGAGGGCCACAGCCCACTCCTCCTTATCTACCCACCACCCAGAAATGCTCCCCACTCCCTCCCGGTGTTTGCTTATCAGCTTCCCCCTACTCACTCGAGGTGGAGCACTGTCTCATGTTAGTAACAGCCGTGACATACGCTGCTCCTAAGTAACTTTCATATGTTGTGCTGTCTGGAAGTTTGGCCAAACATTTTGTGTCGTCCCTGAACAGAAGGTCCTTGGTTTTCGAGTGGAACAAACAAAACTTGCCCGAGCAGTCATTTCCATTTCCTCCAAACATAGCCTGTCAAATGGATGGAAAATGCATGAGGATTTGTGGCAGCGAGCAGCTGAGAACACAAGGATGGGGTTGAGGGGGATAGAAGCTGGGAACCAGCCCTGGGACGAAAGGGAGCTGCAGAGAATGCCTCAGGTGTTTCCAATCCTTCACCTGGCATTCACCCATTTTGGCCCCAGCTTCATGCTTTCTCAAGGCCCCAGCATCCTCTATAAGGTACATCCTGGTCTCACCTCCTCTGGGAGGTCCCTCCCACCCACCCAGTCACTCCTTCCCCATTTCATCGGTTATGGCCTTGGGGACTGCTTCCAGGAAATGAGAGAACAGAAACATGTCCCTTCCAAGTATTACTGTCAAAAAAGATAGTAAATGTGAGCCCCCCACCCAGTGAGGGGTGGTACAGGTAGTTGTTAAATTTCATGTTTGACTGCATCTTTGATCCTATCCTATGAGGCTTAACTCTAGGCCTTGTAGGATTATAAATGAAATGATGAATATGAAAAGTTTAACATCTAACACCTAAGAAATGTCCATTAAATGCTAATTATTATTATTTATCTTAAGAGGACCCACAAAGATATGCTATCTTAATTTAAAAAAAGAACAACTAATGGCAGGCAGGAAGCTGTTGTTGAGGGGAGAATGGTATTTGTGGGTAGAGGACTCTTAGAATATTCAAGCAGCCTCCTCCCACCCCCACCTCCCTGGCAGTGCTGCCCTGGGTTGATTGTTCTCCTCAGAGGACAAACTCCCTGAGGACAGGGACCCTGTGTTTCTCTGGCTGTTGGAATGGTTCTTGGTCTCTCTGAACAAGAGAAATACAGTCCACCTTTCATGACTTATATCATGGAGGGCTGGCACACAGGATCACTCTCCTTCGTTTTCAAAAAGGATAGAGGTGGAGAAAATTGAGTGTACCAAAGAGCAAGGTCAGGGTTGAGCAAGAAAGTAGATGTGTGGACCCAAAAGAGGTGGATCACATGGGAGCTAATCTCCAGTGACCTGGAGTTATAAGTAGAGCTGAGCCTAAGAAATCCAGCCTCCCGATTTTAGTTTCCAGAAAGAGAATGCTTGAGTATGGGCTGCATTTAGCACTGAACTCCCCAAAATAATACCCACCCAGGAGGAAAGAATGGGAGGCCCTGGATGGTCCATACCTGCTGCTCAAGTAATGTTTTGCTAACACAAGATGCCTTATCTTTCCGTGAGACCACAGCGTGATTTGGGGCCTTGGCTAGGAAGCAGTTGTCAGCCTCGCTCACAGGCTTCCTACTGCCATCAGGGCACAGCAACTGGAAGTCTTTTTCCTTCAGATTCTTAGCCCAATCTTCAGTGTTCCTTCCTGGAGACAGAGAAGGTGGGTCAGTCACAGCTTACAGCTTTGATCAAGGTGCCCTCACTGAGGGGAGGTGACCAACCCACGGACTTCTGAAGGACCTGGGGCCATTGGCCAGCAGAAGTACACACACTGGGGTCACAGTGATGTGGAGAGGAAGAGACACTCACATCTACATAGGTCAGATTCAACTCACACTCAACCAGGAATTCCTAGAAACCACCCCTTCCAAACTGCCCCACCTAACCAGGAGAAAGTGAGCTATATATTCTTGGATGATGTTCAAAAGCATCTTCATTTCTACTGAATTCCAAAGCATCTGGACTTATTACTCTACCATATGAAGAATGTGACCCTCTAAGCAGACTCATAATCTCTGTGTAATACCATCTGGCATTAGCAAGCAAAAGAACTTTCCCAGAGGCCCTTTTGCCAACTGGACCGGTGTTCTAAATCTGACACACTCATACTGGTTCTACATGGAAATGTGCACATGCCTCTGTGCATATAGATCCGTACTCTGTTCTTAGCCCCTAGCTTCATGATTTCTGTATTCTCTCTGAAAAAAAGAAAACCGCACCCATTTTCAGGGTTTCAGCTCCTTCCTCCTGAGGCAGTTCTCAAATATGTTTTCCCAGTTTTCAGTTCTCATCTAAAAGACAGAATTGCAAATCTTTTTCTTTATTTAATGGTCATTTAATTTTTTATCTGAGCAACTTAAATGTGACTTCACTATCATAAAATTTTATATTATATATAAAATAAAAATACCTCTTTGCCTACTCTCCTCAAATATATACTTACAGTTTTAATAGAAAACTCCAAATTGCCTGTGCCTCTCCCACAGGTAACTTCATACATTTTTGCTCATCTTCTAATATTTCTCCTTCCCTTTCTTACCAGTCCCTCCAACTCAGCTCCTTCCAAATGAAACCCACCATCATTCTCTCCAAACCAATTCTGTTCCACTTCATAATGTAAGAATTTACTCAACACTATGTTGCATGCCTTCTGCAAGCTGCAGTCTTATTGGAGGAGGAAAACAGCTCACATACCAAAAAAAAAAAAAAAAAAAAATATATATATATATATATATATACATATGTGTATATATAGTCTATATATATACTGTATATATATACAGACAATAATATTTTTTATTTTGTAGAGCACATTTTACATGTTGTGTGAGCTGAACCAGCTTGGTGAGAACATGTTCAGTAGGGAGAGCTGGCTGGAAGAGGCATGGTTTTAGGCGTGTAAGGTGTGTTACACGTACTGACCACCAAGAGACTAATCTAGGCCTGACTGGCAGGGCATATGATAAAGTCCTCAACAGGGACAGAGGCCATGAGAAGAGGAGTGGATTTTGAGAGAAATATGAGGATTTTGGACTTATAGAGATTGAGGTTGCAGTGCCAGTGAGCTTTGTACATAAAACTGACCACATGGCAATTAGAGGCTCTGGGATGTTATTTAGATGGGAGGTTAGGCCTCTGCTGTATGTTGCCTTCAGGGTGTAAGGCTTTTGGAGTCATTGCAGGGTAGAGAGGTGAAGCCAAAAGAAGCCCCACTCAGGAGTACCCCAAAAAAATTTTTTCAAGGGATAACAAAGAACCAATCTTAGGGTAACACTCAGGGGGTGGGGAAAAAGACAGCCTTTAAAGGAAAAAGCAAAAATAATAGGAGAGAAGAAAGAAAAATTAGCCAACACAGTATTCCTTCAAGTAAGTTCTTAGCAGCTTTTGTGTGCCACTTAGTATAGTTAGTGTTGGGATATAAGAGGAAGAAAAAGGAGCTCAAAAGAATTTCTGTGGTCACAGTTTATTACAGAATGAGATGAACTCAATAATACTAGCCACACAGACAGAAGAGTCTATTGTGGGATGGATGCCATCTGAAAAGGTTTCTCGGAGGAGTCAGTGCTGAGCTAGTTCACTCTAGATGAGTTTCCTGGAAGAGCTGAGGTTGGTGCAGGGACATGAGAAAGGAAGTGAGGTAATATCTGCCTGGCCTGTAGCGGGTTCTCTAAGCAGTTCATGATACAGAGGGGGTGGGGGAATGCTCATTCTTACCAACTTTAAAAAAATTTTTGTTTGGTTTTTCAGTGTCACAGCATCTAATATTCACCCACTAGTTTTAGAACCCATTGGTGCTTCTTGCTTGAAACAATTATTACTATATTATTTGCCAAATGATAGTTTTTTAACTTCATAATTATTTCTACATTTATTGTTCTACAATAAGGAAGATCTTTCCCTTCACCTTCATTTGTTTAATCAGGAGAGATACCTGTATTCCTATTTTCTTCCTACTTTATTCTTACTACCATAATTATTTCTTTTAGTGTTCAAGATGTCCCAGATTTGGCCAGTAGGAGGGCTTTAAAAATGGCTCCTGTATATTTTGACATATCCCAACATCTTCAGCACAATGTTCCAGGCTCACCTTCATTTTTTCTGCCCAGCCCTAGAATCAGCTATTTTTCCAAGGGGCCCTGGCTCATCCTATCAGACAATGGTTCTAGAAGCCAAGATCTTGGTGTTCATTCCCACTGGTGTAATATTGTCTCTATATGTTTTCAGGGGACCTAGAATTTATTTGGAATATATATTGTACCCAGAAATATAGGAAATAGTTAAACAGGACCTTTTGGGGATAATTCACCCAATCTGAATATGGACTGTGAACGCAGTGAGTATTAAATCCATGTTAGTATAAATTTCCTGGTCTTGAAAATCACACTGTATGTAGGTAAGAGAATGTCCTCATTCTTAGGAAATGTGCTCTGAAGTATTTAGGGGAAAGGCAATGTCTGCACCTATGAGAAGGTTCCTGGGAGAGAATTCAGAACCACCAGAACCTCACAGTCCCCACTATTCTGCCTACCCAAGTAAATACCTCTCTCTTTACTGAACAAACAGGTTGAGAATAAGAGCTCTGGAGCCTAACAGAGTCCATAGCACATCTACAAAGGCATCCTGAACATAAGTGAGACCAGTAACCCCAATTTGTGGGGACAGAAGAGCATGTGAATGTACCTTCAGTGTTCTGCATGACAGTCTGGTCTTTCACAAAGGCCACATCTCCCTTCTCCACCAGACACCTGCAGAGTGCCAGACAGGGAGAAAGAAGAGAGCTGGTCAGAGACACATGTGTCATTCAGGAGGGTCAGCTTGTAGACCCAGGGCTAACCATCCGATATCAGCAGTTGTGACTCCCATTCTGTCACTAATCTTACACATTACTCATGTAAGTAATACAGACAAGAAAAAACCTCCAGTTTGCTTTGTGGTTATGCAATCTCAGTTCCCACACGCTGAATACTAACTTCTGGCACAGTGGAGTTACAGCATTTCCCTGTCATCAATAGAGGTATTAGAGGGGCAGTGTTCCATTAAGGTTATTCTATACTCACATTCTACTTTGTAAAAATTGGAAACTTGTGGACTGTGAATTGCATTTGCACAAACTCACAAGGTGGCTCTAACTGGAGAATAAAGATAACCTTTGTTTTCTCCTCCACTATCGAGAAGCTCAATTACAATACCACTATCATTGTGCCGTTGATGGACTCCTGAACTACTAACACAAGCCTGAATCAGAAAAGAGAGTTAAAAAGTAATAAGGTCGGGGCGCCTGGGAGCCTCAGTAGGTTAAGTGTCTGCCTTTGGTTCAGGCCATGATCCCAGGGCCCTGGGATCAAGCCACATATTGGGGAGCCTGCTTCTCCCTCTCTGCAGCTCCCTCTGCTTGTTCATTCTCTCTCTGTCAAATAAATAAATAAAATCTTTTTAAAAAGTAATAAGGTCATAAGGTGCACAGGTGTCTTTGTAAAAGTAATAAACATCCCATGAAATAGAATTGCATTTGGGAATGTAGAAATCATGTTCTTTACTTTTGTACATTTCCAGGTGAGTATGGCTGGCTCTAGGTTCCCCAAAGGTGCATGGAAGAGCTTGAGTCAGAATCCTGACTCCTGTTCAACTATGGTAGGGTTTCCTCACCATGGCAATAGTAACATTTTGAGCCATGCAATTCTTTATTGTAGGGTGCTGTCCTACACATGTAAGATGTTTAGCAGCCTCTACCAGTTAGATGCCAATAACATCCAACCCCATTTGATAATCAAAAACATCTCTAGACACTGCCAAAACGATTTCCCGAGGGGGAAATCGTTGCCTGTTGAGAACCTCTGATCTGCACTGTTCTGCCAGTCTGGAGAGTGTCTTGTAGGGGCTTGGATGCTCCTTCACACAGGCTTCTACAGATGATTGCTAACTGTGGCACCCTAACACATGTAAGACTAACAGGCCAGGAACATAGGACTCTCACCTTAGTCCCTAAAAAGAAATCTTGTCAGGGCTGGGTTTCTTAGTGTATTTGGGTAGGGGTTAAAATACTCACCTGAAAGCCCCTGTGTAGCCATAGTATCTCTCATGGTTATTGGGAACACACTCCTTTCCTGGACCACTTGCCGAGCCAATACACAGAGCACAGAGACTGGAATTTCGCATAGATCCTGGGGCACAGCCTTCCTGGAAAAATTTATCTGTATAGAAGGACAAGAGGAGGTCAGCTTCTCCTGAGTCAATATGAAGAGCCTTCATCTAATACATAACAGGTGTGTATAGCCCAGGATAAGTGAAACATATTCAGTGACCTGCCACCAACTCAGGACCTGCCAGCCTGTAGTCTTTAAAAGGAAACTTAATTGAGACTGGGAATAGAAGTTAGTAGACCATTGTAATTCAGGCAGAGAGGATTCCTGGGCACCCTATAGTGTCACCATTTATCTAAAGAAAGAAGACAGAGAAGTTACATAAAAATTGACTTAAAAGGGATAAAATTGGAAGTCTCACTCTGCAAGCTTGTGCTACTTATTTCCAGAAATTTCCTACCCTTACTATTTTTTTTTAAAGTTGTATTTATTTATTTGAAATAGAGCGAGAGAGAGAGAGCACATGCGGGGCTGAGGGGCAGAGGGAGAGGGAGAATCGAGCTCCCCACTGAGCAGGAAGCCTGATGTGGGGCTCTATCCCAGGACCCTGGAATCATGACCTGAGCCGAAGGCAGACACTTAACCAACCAAGCCACCCAGGCGTCCCTCCCTGGCGATTTTTTAGAAGAGACTTTACTAGGACTTAAACTCTGAACTCAGTTAAAGGCTAGGGGATTTTACTCACAGCTCAGTTGCTCTCCCATGGCTGTGAAATTGCCAGGAAGCTCAGAAAAGCAGAGATAGTGCCCTTGCTGGTGGGGATCCAGAGCTTTCTGGGTATCACCCCAGCCGTATTGTGCTTCCTCTCAAGTCAGAGAACACTCCAGTGCAGAAATCTGGTCTCATCTCCAAGTCCCCACACACAGGACTTGTCTGGTTCATACCTGTCTCTAGGGACTTCTTTTAAAGCAGTTATACATATTTGGAAGTGGCAAGAAGGAAGCTGATGTAAATAACCATTAGAAAACATTTGTCTGGAGCACCTGGGTAGCTCAGTTGGTTAAGCATCTGTCTTTGGCTCAATTCATGATCCCAGAGTCTTGAGATCGAGCCCCACATTGGGCTCCCTGCTCAGCGGGAAGCCTGCTTGTCCTTCTGCCCCTCCCCAGCTCATGCACACCATGTCTCTCTGTCTCTCTCACTTACTCTCAAATACATAAATAAAATCTTAAAAAAAAAAAAAAAAAAAAAGGAAAGCAAGCAAGCAAGCATTTTGTTTGTGGCTAACCTACATGTAGACTTTTCATACCTGAAGATATTCGGAGGACATAAAATTAACTGATTCTCATCCCTTTGAAGGGGCCTAGATGCTGGGCAGTCCCTCGGTGAGACTGCCAAGACCTTAAAGAGATCCACACACACTCACATTTCTAGCTCACAGGCTTATTAAAAGCCTGTGGGAGGGATTGTCTACCCAACAGCCATTTGGATCCCCTTGTTCCTTAGTAACAAAGACTTAGTTGTTTTATTTTAATTTTTTCTCCATTATTTTTTATTGAGATATAACATTACATTAGTTTCAGGTGTTCAACATGATTAGATGTTGCAATATATTGCAAAATGGTCCCCACAACAGGTCTAGTTAACAACCATCATCTTATAAAATTTTTTTCTTGTGATGAGAACATTTAAGGTCTACTTTCTTAGCAACTTTGAAATATACAACACAGTATTATTAACTATAGTCTACATGCTGTACATTACATCCCCAGGACTTATTTAGTTTATAACTGGAAGTTTGTACCTTTTGCCTCTTCACCTATTTTGCCCACTCCCTCATCCCCCACCTTCCGCAACTGTCAGTCTGTTCTCTGTATCTTTGAGCTTGGGATTTTTTTAGATTCCACATGTAAGTAAGATTATACAATATTTGTCTTTCTCTGCCTGATATATTTCACTTAGTATAATAACCTCAAGGTCCATCCATGTTGTCACAAATGGCGAGATTTCTTCCCTTTTTGTGGCTGAATAAAAGTCTATATTGTTATGTATATATACACACACACATTTATATATATGTATATGACATTTTCTTTATGCATTCATTCACCAGTGGGTGGACACTCAGGCTGTTTCCATTTTGTCACAAATGGCAAGATTTCTTCCCTTTTCATGGCTGAATAAAAGTGTATTTTGTTTTATATGTAATATATATAATATATATACACGTATATGTGTATGACATTTTCTTTATGCATTCATTCATCAGACATTCAGGCTATTTCCATATCTTGGCTCTAGTAAATACTGCTGCAGTGAACATGGGGATATATATCTTTTTCAGTTCATGCTTTCATTTCCTTTGGATAAATACCCAGAAGTGAAATTGCTGAATCATATGGTCATTCTATTTTAAATTTTTGAACAAAGATCAAAATAGGTCCCCACCTACTGGGGACAGAGACAGAGACATGCCCAATAAAAGATGACATTCCTGGGGCGCCTGGGTGGCTCAGTGGGTTAAGCTTCTGCCTTTGGCTCAGGTCATGATCTCAGGGTCCTGGGATCGAGCCCCGCATCGGGCCTCCTGCTCGGTGGGGAGCCTGCTTCCCCCTCTATCTCTGCCTACTGCTCTGCCTACTTGTGACCTCTCTCTGTGTGTCAAATAAATAAATAAAATCTTAAAAAAAAAAAAAAAAGATGACATTTCTGAACCTCTTTGACAACCTAGTGTGACTATGTGCCTGAGTTCTGAGCAATGAAGTTACTTGAAGTAGCCGGTTTTGATTTCCTGGATATCTTCTTTACTACAATAACCACAGATGATGTATACTTCAAGTTGCCCTTATTCCTTGCTCCTTGAGGCTGCCTGAATCACGGATGTGAATGTCAACCATGGTTGACCTTGAAAACAGAAGCCCCAGGCTCAGAATGGTGGTACAGAAAGAGAAAAGGAGCCTAGGCTTCTAATGACCGTATCAACCATGGGCTGCTCACCTGATCCTTTTCATGAGAGATGAAAGTAAACATATATTTACTGAAGCCATATATGCAGCCAAAAAGAGCCATTCTGATTCAGCTTCCCAACCCTACCATCTCTTTTAGATATCTTCCTGAGGTTCACTTTAACCAAAATTTACTACTAAAGAACCAGGGACACAGCATTTTATTCCATACTACTCTTTTCCCAGAACACCTCTTTCCAGCCTGGCCCTGATCACAGCATCCTCCCAGGATTCACTTACCAAATTCACAGTGGTTGATCCTGCTGTAGAGCAGGCCCATAGGGATGTTCCAGCCTGCGGTTCTTTCTACTGCAGTATGGCAGGACTTCCTGCCTTGCAGATTTTTCCAGGTGAGGCTCGAATCTGCCGATGCCCTAACTACAGCCACAGCCTTATACCCTACAAGAAAGACACCAAAAACGTCTTTCATTTTATAATAATCAAAGCATTAACACCCCTGGGCCCTCCAGAGTATGTCTGTAACCACAGCCTGCCAACTGCCTGTGAAAGCAAAATTATCCTAAATCATTCCTTCTGTTTTTGAAAGGGTTATCCCAAAACTGAGATGAAGTACCAGTCACTCTGTCAGATGGAGATTATTCTGAACATTAAAAACAAAATAGTAAGAAAACATCATCATCAAAGGAATGGCTGGTATATAATCCTTCCCTAAATGCATAAAACTATGAAAGTTATAAACCAGCAACTCACCCTTCACAGTGGAATATCAGAGGAGTGGATACTGAGCACATGACTCCTAACATTTTATACAGTAACAATTAGGGAAGCGTAGTAAGTGACCAATAAACTACAGGGAATATTCTGGCCAGGCATTTTGGGATATGGAGAATATAGGTTTGCACCAAAATAAATACATGAAGTAGAAATTCAAAATCAAGACAGCTGCCATCGTTAGCAGAAAATACTTGTTGCTCCTTAACTGCAAATAGAAGATCAACCCATCGGGACGCCTGGGTGGCTCAGTTGGTTGGGCGGCTGCCTTCGGCTCAGGTCATGATCCCAGCGTCCTGGGATCGAGTCCCACATCGGGCTCCTTGCTCAGCGGTGAGCCTGCTTCTCCCTCTGCCTCTGCCTGCCTCTCTGTCTGCCTGTGCTCGCCCTCTCGCTCTCTCTCTAACTAATAAATAAATAAAATCTTTAAAAAAAAATTAAAAAAAAAAAAAAAAAAGAAGATCAACCCATCATTTCAACTTTTTAAATTAGTTAATTCAGTCAACTATTTACAGCATAAAACAGAGAAGCCTTATCATCCATGGAGGAAGAACAAGCCTTCCTATTTTTGGCCAAAGAGCCTGGGTCCTAGAATGATGGGGAGAGGGTAAGAGGTTGTACTAGGGGAAGTCACAAGGACAGACTTGCACACTAATGGCTGGGAAATGACCAGAGAGGTCTGAGCACTGGGGCTCTCGGTGGCAAGATTTCCTGTCTTGCTCCTGCCCCATCTTTCCAGATCCACCCCCTACCAGAGCACCAGCTGAGAGCCAGATTGGCCTGGGTTCCTGGGCCCAGCCCTGGCTGGGAGGCTCAGTAATTTCATGCTCCTAGACATCTGCCTTTGTGAGCATCTCTGCTCAGCCCTGCCAGGCACATATAAGCAAGACTCCCTGGCTGGTGTAACTCTCGTCTAAAACTGTGCAGGCCTTATGTAATGTGAAGGAGTTGGGAGTGCTGGGGAGGGTGTGAACTTGCTTGCAGGATGTAGGAACCCTGACAACTTGTAACCTCTGTGAGCCGTTGGTCCTCTTCAGCATCATTAAAGGATGACGGTACCCACTTACAGAATTAAATGAGAAATCCTGTGTGTAAGGCATGGCAAGTGTAAAAGAGTAACCAACATTATCACTTATCATCTTTCTGTGGTTCTTTTGCATTCTCAAAATTAGTCTCTTCTATTACCTACTTTTGATGTAAATTTAAACATACCTTCACCTTTCCCAAAAGCAATACAAATTAAACTCATGAGGTTACCAACCACAACTCACCTTCCTCTACTGTGCTGCTACATTGAGGGCCTTGAGTTTCTGGAGGAGAAAATGAAGAAGTCATTAAGCTTATATTCTTTGGAAGTCATGCCATTCCCATGTGCAGCACAGAATAAAAAGAACCAGGAAGACAATCTACATTTCACCAATTCCCAAACAGTCCATGCTGTCTGGATTATACAAAGTCACTTTTGCTCACTGGCCTCTGGAATTTAGCCCCAAATTCTAAATTTCAAGTTTCCTGCTCTGTGTGACCTGTGGCCACAGTGGTGCCTGCCAACTGTACTTGAATCCCTGCACCGTGGCAACAGAAGTGTGAATTTGGGAAGCAAGAAGACCTGCCAGGAATCCCAGCTGAGAATCCCAGCTGTCCTCTGCAGAGGTCCCCTTTAGCTGGAACTTCCCAGTGCAAAGCCTCCAATCCCCCTGGTGGAAGGTGTGATGGAAGACTCTATCCTTCAAGATGACTGTGGGGATTAGAGATGAGAGAGCCCAGAGTCTAGGAAGTAGGAGATGCTCAGTAAGCAAAAGCTTTCTGGCCAATGTGGTGTAAATCAGGCTATGATTTTCCCATTTCCTCTCTCCCTGGTGTGGAGGAAATAAAACACAGAGAGGCACCCCCTCCTCTTACTGTAGTTCTCTGCCAGGACAGGCACCAGACCGCACTGGCCTGCTATATAGATGAAGCCTCCATCCAAGCTCATGGCATCAGCCTCTCCTTTCTGCAAAGACACAGCACATTACAGCAGGTGAAAAGAGGCCATCTCCTATCCTACCCACTCTTCCAACCATTTCCTTAAGGCAGCCTTCCCAGTACAAGCCATGAAGGCCCCAGGAGAGAGCAGGTGCTGTGCCAGACCCCCAAGAGTCTATCACCGGGAATATCCAGCAGAGAAAATAAAATGTACTCTCATTTTCACTCAAACCATGATGAACTATGGATTATTTTGGAGTACCTTGCTTAGTTTCTTCAGGAGCAAAGACCCACAGTTAGTCCTCCTGTTCTCTCATAAGATGCACTGTCCCAGAGACATTTCCACAACTCTCTGACACCAAGAGTTCATATTTTAAGACAGATGAGTGGAGTCAGGGACAGGAGGCTATGTCTGTGGCATAGAGCACCTTCTGATGGGGGCTCGAGTCCCAAATCAGGCCATGTGGATGAGTGCTCTTTCAGTGCTTGGTGTAGACAAAGTGTTAATGAGTAAAATACTATCAAATGATCTATTTTTTAGGTTTATAAGCCCTGTATTATAGAGATGCTTAAATTCCACAAGACTACCAAGCTTTCCATTGGGCCTAGAAATCTACTTTCTAGGAATACACTGTAAAGGAATAATCAAATATGTGGGAAACTATTTGGATAAAAAGTACAAGGGCAAGTGTGATTCATACAATGTAAAACATGCATGTATAATTGATAACAGCAAAAAAAGACAAACAGACTAAATGATGTTATAGACAATGTGGATAAATGGCTAAATAGATTGCATCACATCCATGCTCTGAACGTGATTACAACCTTAAAAGATCATGTTTTGGGGGTGCCTGGCTGGCTCAGTTGGTTCAGTGTCTGCTTTCTGCTCAGGCTCTGGGATCAAGTCCCGAGTCAGGCTCCCTGCGTGGTGGGGAGTCTGCTTCTCCCTCTCCATTTCCCTCTGCCCCTCCCCCCACTCATGCTCTCTCTCTCACTTGCTCTCTCCCAAATAAATTAAAAGAAATAAAAGATCCTATTTTCAAAAAATGATTCATGACATAAGAAAAGCTAACTAGGTATCAGGTGCAAAAATATAGTAAATTGTGCATCTGATATGATCCCATTTTACAGGGTTTTCTCTGAGTTATAAGATTACAAGTACTTCTCATTTTCTTTTTGTATCATTCAGGATTTTCAAAACTCTAAAAGCAAACATGGAATGCTCAAGATCATGGAATGATCTTGTGATCACCTAGCATCTTATGAATGCAAAGCTAAACTTCTACCTGCTTGTACAATCAGCAGCCCTGTCAAACCTGTCATGGCACACCATGGGTCTCAGGCACACTCACACCATGGTCCAATCTCCCATAAGTGGACACAGCTCAGAGTGCTCTCCACCATGTGCTGACACTGGGAGGAAACAGAGCCCTAAAGAGCCCTTCAGGTCCATAAGTTCAAAAGTATTGAAGCTTCCATGGGGCTGGGCTCCCACATGAGGGCAGGGTTCCTTGGGAACCCAGGTTTTTATATCTTTTCCAAGACCACTCCCTCAGCCTTAGGGACAGGCAGGCAGCAGGAGCAGAAATGCTACCCTATGGAGGCAGGAGTGACATACCGCGATCTTGGCAATACAGTCTTCAGTGGACTCTGCTGTTTCACACTCTATTTTCCCTTCGCTGTTTACACTCCACTCATCACACTTGACCCTCTCATGGTGACCTATGGCACACCATTTCACCTTCTTGCATTCATCCCTTGGGGTATCCGGGCCTAGGACATAAGAAAAAGAGCCAGATTTCAGATGAGGCCCCAGAAGTTCCTGCTGGTTATAAATGCTACTAACTGTCTTTATGAAAATGCTGGGATTTGCCAGCAATATACAAACAGGTCCCATTCCAGGAATTCATCATTTTAGAAAACAAAGGCAGTGATAATCTCTTGGTTGGCTTCTTATCATTTAGATATGGCTTACAATAATCTCTTCCTAGATGCCAACTTTCCTCCCAACCCCTCTATCCCTTCAGGCTGTTTTGGGTTTTTTTCTTCTTCTTTTTGAAATAGCACTTAACCACCTGGATTGTTCTTTCTTATGTGTTCATTGTTTTTTGTCTTCTCCCTGCAGAGAACATAAACTCAGCCAGAGCTGTGCCTGTCTTATTCTCCATGGCACCCTCATTGTTCAAAGGCAGTGCCTGGCTTACGGCCACTGCAATTAATGTCTGCTGAGTAAATGGCCCTCTATTTGACAGGCTCAGTTCAAGTCACTGCCTCAAGGAAGCCTTACGCAGCTCTAAGAGCTATTTTTCTTTGTTTTCATGGTCTCATCAGATCATATTTTGTTCTATTGTGTTTGCTTTCCCTTCTGTGAAAATCTCTCATTTTTAATCAGTCATTCAATAGAGTGACTCTTCATAGAACGTTTGTCTTCTCTGCTGGTGAGAAAGTTCCATGAGAGCAGAACCTAATATATGTTTGTCTCACCACTGCATGCCCAACACCTAGCACAGTCTATGGCTACATGATCAATAAGTGTCTGTTGAATGAATGAATATAATCAAGCAAACATTCAATGACCCAAGGAAATCAGGAGCAGGATCAAGCTGTCTAGAGCGCCAGCTTCACACACATTGGTCATCATACTGGCAGCAGGTGTGCAAGTCTGTAGCAGTTGTATTCTATTTCACTTACTTCGTGCCAGCCTACTTGGCTCCACAAAGAGGGTAGGGAGGCCCTGATTTACACAAGGAAAATAACACTAGTATCAATCCAAGTCATTTTAAGCATGAATTTCCTTCAATGCCTTCTGATGATGTCCAGGCCCATCTCATGATGACTGACACCATTTAGCATCAGTCTGACACTAGGCAGCAAGGCAGGGCAGATAAAGAAATGTCAGGGTGGGCTTTCAGTACCTGGAAAGCGTCTATTGCTGGTCTTTGCCCCCACCAGGTTTCCAGGCTCCAAAATGTCACATGATCCTTTCCCAGTACTTACGCACATCTTCCCTTAGATTCCGAAGAGCAGTGACATAGTCATAACCCAGGTACAGCCAGGTGTCCATCTTAGAGGGAATCCTCAAAAGCCCTTGGGCAGAGTCCTTAAACAGCAGGTCCTTCCCCAAGGGTGAGCCGAAGAGCTGGAAGGCTTTAGATTTGTCTTTGCCATAATGTTCCTGTGTGTAGTAAAACACAATAGTGATTGGCTACAGCAGCAAGAAAGGCTGCGACAGGGGACTGAGGAAAACAAAAACCCCAGAAAATGAAATTAAAACCATGAAATTGTCAAGATTCCAGGAGAGAGGGCAGTCAGACCTGATTTTTCCCACCCAGCATCATCCCCATTCCCAGCCTTCTTGCAGTCATGCAACAACCTATTCCACAGAATATGTTTCTGTGCCTGTCTCCTTGGTTGGGCTGACAGCTCACTGAGTCTAAGAAATGCAGTCTCCTCCAGAAGCTGACACTGTGTGGTTACCACTTCAGCCCTTAATAGACAGATGGGAGGGCTGGGCAAGAGGAGGTTGGCTCAATGCTGGCATTCTGCTGCTCTAGGGAAATAAACCTGGCTGTGTGTGTGGCTTCTTGCAATCAGGCTGAGAGGACATTAAGAAAGAGATCATTTCCTTCTGCAGAGGTCATGGAAGGCCTTATGGGGGAGGGAGTATTTGCCCTTGGCCTAGAAGTTCTGGTTTAGATGGAAAGAAACAGAACTAAACAATAAGGAGCATCTTTATCACTAGCATTACTAGGCCAAAATGTAAGAGTCTGACAGGCAATCATGCAGGACTAGGTTCTCTACGACTCTGAGTCCCCACTGGGCACTTTTAAACAAATAGATGAATGCGGCACAGTTCCCACTATGTCCTAAAAAAAAAGTTATTCCATAGTGACAAAAGGGAGTGTAGGAAAATGCCCCAAATCCAAGCAGGGACTACTAAGCAGGAGGGAGGACAGTGAATTCAGTACCTGGGCCTGGTTGAGAAGCTCCCAGATCAAGTCCTCCTTGCCCCCCACACTTCGGGCCACAACAGCATGGGAAGGGACATGGGCCAGGTGGCAGTCCTTATATTTATCTACTGTCATCCTCTTCAAGGTGTCTGGGCAGAGCAGCCTATACTCATCCCGATCAGCTTCGTTTGGCAGGTTTTCTGGGGGAAGAAAGCCTGGATGAGCCAACTGCAGATAGGACAGAGTCATGAGCTGTAGTCTCTCTCCTCATCCCTTGCAATCCTAATGAATCATAGCATGTGCAAGCTGAGATACCTAGAGCAAACACTGAGGGCCAGAGCACATAAGGGAATTGACTTGCTTGAGATCCAAAGCCAGTTACAGGCAAGAAAGCTTCTGATGCCTAGTACAGGGTAATTGCCCTATACCCCACAACATGTCTCATCTCACCCGACCAACTTCAGGCCAAGTTCAGCCAGATGTGCCCCCAATCCCTTGCTGTGGCAACATTGACCAGGAAGAAGGATCCCCATGTCCAGGAGTTTGAAGGATGGAAAGAGCCCCAGGCATCCAGTTGTAGACCCCATAGGCACACAACTCTGCACAAGTAGAAACCCAAGCAATGATAAGGGAGGAATACAGTATGCTTATATGTGACCACTGTCCATAAGAAGGGGTACAGGGCAGGAGGTCCACTGCCTGGAGGGAATTTGTAGATTCTCCTGTCACTTACCAAACACCGTTGAATGCTTGACAAAGGCCACTTCCCCAGCATCATCCATCAGGCACCTGTGGGAAAAAAATACATTAAGAGGATTCCTGCATGGCAGGCCCTTCACCTCAGGCTTGAGGGTCTGTCTGGTCACACCATCCAGCCTGGGACAAGAGCAGAGACTGATGGAGGCCTCTATGCTGACCCACAGCTGAGGAAGCACTACGGAGCACTGATATACCACTAAGATGAGGAGGGGATGAGCTCATGGGAACTAGGAATCCCTTATCACATGCCCCACAGTAGCAAAAAAAAAATCAATAAAGATATTTTAATAGAGAAAAGAGTTTTTAAATTTCTGAAGTGGAAAATAAAGACATAGAGTCTCCTGAGAGAGGAAATGTCCCTGGGCTGGCTATCAAACTTTAAGATATAACCAAGGTGAAAGAGGGAGAGAAAATTCAGCCCCATGAGCTGTCTGCACAGGAGCAATGAGAGAAGGCCGGAGAGAGTGCATTGAACAGGAGGCCCTGCCACAATAGACAGCAGAAGGTCAGTCACTGAAGAATGGTTCAAACACTAGGATGTGCCTGTTTCCTTAGGCTCTGCCCAGTCCAGCGAAAGAACACACTGGGCACATTCCAGGGCTCTGAGGAGGTAGAAAAGATCTCCAGGAGAGGGGCTCCCTTGTCAAATGTCACATAAAAGGTGACTGGCTTGGCCTGGAGCATCTCAGCTGGATCACTGAGTCACTGTGAGGGCATTAGGCCTCTGGATGCCTCTTTGTAGGCTGGGCTCTGCTATGGGCCACAGGCCAGGGAGGGTCTCCCAGCGTGAGGACATTGGACAGTTTGGCCATCATGGAGCAGCAGCTGGTCTCACTCACTTGAATGCACCTGAGTATCCGAAGTATGGTTCATGGTTAGAGCAGGCACACTTGTCTGTCCCTTTCCCCGCACACAGTTGACATAGTTTGGGAAAGACGGTCCGATCAGCACAGGGAACACAGCTGCCCGCAAAGAAATTGGACACCGCTGTTCAACATAAGACATGTAACACAGGTCATGAGCCACACTGGGCACAAGCAATTACAGCTCCCAGTCTAGAGTTTTTAGGGAACAGAGAGTGACTAAAGGAAAATGAGTACACCCAGTCTCAGCACACCCTTACATATGTTCACTGATCAAGATCAAGGTTTCTCAAAAAGGGACGAGTTAACCTTTGTCCTTCCACCACCCTCCCCAAGAACCAGAGCTGTGCCTGCCATTGACCCAGGCCTGTCTCAGGTCACTGTCAGACTGGAGCAGCTCAGAGAGAGGTCTCCTCTGGGAGTCATATCTGAGAGATGGGAAAGCCACGTAGAGAGGTGCAAGCCAAGTTCATGGCCAGCAGAAGGCCACCAGAAAAGCTCCAGCAAATCAGCCACGGATAGGAATGAACCCCAGAAAAAAAAAAAAAAAAAGGAATGAACCCCAGGAAAGTGATCAGTGGGGCCCAGCAAACTTAGCCCTGACTGAAGCCCTCTATTGGGCTTGATGGCCTTCCCCCCACTTCTCAGGATATACGTTGGTTGGGTGTTAGGAGCTCAGAGAAGAAATTCAGCTGACACCGGCCAAGGGCTGCTGGTGTGGCAGAACTGACCAATTTAAAGCTGGTGTACCTCCTCCCTCAACCCCCCAGACTCATCCTATACATGATCACCTGATCATGTCTGAGTGATCCCAGTGTGGCCTGTATTGGCCTGCCTGATAGCAGTCACCTTCTTGCCTACTTACCCTTCTGAAGAGGGTCACGTGGCTCAGGCAGCTTCCAATAAAGTAAGCCCATAGGGATGTTCCATCCAGCAGACCTGCCAAGGCCTGTATGGCAGGACTTCTTGCCTTCGAGCTCATTCAGGTTGAAGTTACTGCTCTTCTTCACCAAAGCCACAGCATAATAATGGGTTTTTTTATCTGCAAAGAGACAATGTGAATGAAAGACCCTCAACCTGGGCCATAGGGAAACATTGCTCATCACTACTGGGTTACTGAGTAAAGAAAGGGAACCCACAGGGCACATTTATGTTGGGTTGGGTCACAAAGGGAGAGAGATCAGGAAAACCTGCCTAGACTTGCAGGGGGAAGAAAGGACCACAGGGAGAACATTTGTAATAACAGTCCAAGCAAACACAGGGGCAAGAAGGCTACATAAACATGTGGCCCAAATGCTTTTTGCCTACCATGGCCCTGCAATGTGTCTGCTTACACATACCAACCAGGCCCACAAGGAAATTGGAGTTGTAGCACAGAGACCACATTTATTCTAAGTACTTCCTGTTCCCTGACACAGGCCCAGGGACAGCTGGTTGTTCTCAGAGGAGATACAAGGCTGTTGGGGCTCCAAGTATGTACTGTGTAGCTCTAAACTCTAGTGGTTCAGGTCAGGTTGTGCACAGTCTGCTCTGTTTCTCCAGGGAGCACATTTCACAGCCCAGAAGGTCAGTTTCAGGAGCACCAGTCCTCAATGATTCCAAAGCCCCAGAGGCCTTGAGTTGTGCCTATGACAGCTGATAGGGCCTCTCATTGCCCACTGACACCCAATGGGGGAATGCTCATCAGTATTTAGTCTACATTAGCTGCCTGGACACATTCAGCATATACCAGGAGAGAACAAGAGCCACAAACTCTCTCCTGGGTCCCCAGGAAGAACTTACCCGCTCCTGATTCATAGAACTCTGCCACTACAGGCTTTAGGTTGTAGGGATTCAGGCCCGCCTCAAACACCAAGCCTGCATCCAGTGTCACAGCATCTGCTTCATTTGCCTGAAAGATAACAGACCAGACCCTGATGAAGTCCTTACTTCTGAGGAAGGGCCACCTATACCCAGGCAAGTGAGGGTGACTGGCAGGGCTTCTTGGATCTGGGGCCAGAAGAACCCCCACCTTGGCCCAACTACACACCATATCAAGGGTTTCAGTTGACTTCACCTCCTTGGTAAGGGGATTTGGCCACCATATTCCTATTCCTCCCACGTAGAGTAAGGAATGGATTATGTTTTTCTTTCCCTGGTAAGGAGTCTGGTTCTTGGCCCAGAAACCTATGTGTGATCTTTCAAGATCAACATGAATTAGAGGAGCTTTTCCTGGCAGACCTCATGGAGGAAAGGTGCCCTCCCAACCCTAGACTGGTACAATGCACAAACACAACATACACTGAAGGAAGTTGTAACCAGGCTCTTACACATATTTATACTGCGAGCCATATTTATACTACATATTCATACTATATTGCTTTCATTTGGTAACCTCTTTATCTTGAGCCTTCTGCTGAGGTCTTCCTCAGGCACTTTGTGAAGCCCTCCTTATGGGGGAGGGGAGCCTTGAAGACACTGATTCAGTACTCAGTACTTTTCCTTCCTGTCCTGAGACCCCATAACTACAACAGTCTTGTTCAAGGATTTGATACTTTCTTTGGGATTTACCTCTCACTTATCCTATGAACTAAGGGTAAAATGCTGATTATTGTTTCTATTATGGCTCATTGTTTGTTTAATGAACTATTCAGATATGTTGAGGTACCACTGTTCAACTCAGCTCCATTTTACAGTTGAAAAACAAAGGCACAGGAAGTTTGTTATTTCCCCAGGCTACATAGCTAGTAAGTCATGGAGCTGGGATCTAAATTCAGGTTGTCTGGATTTATTTCTTCCATTACAGTTACTTGCTGGATATTTAGTTAGTTAGTTAATCTTGGGGCAACTTTTAAGGGTTGGTATTGTTTTTGTTGTTTTATTGTAATATACATAAGATAAAATTTACTGTTTAACCTTTTGTAAGTATACATTTCAGTGCCATTAGATACATTCACATTGGTGAAGGACAGCTGTATTCCACAACTAAACACCAAATATAAAGCAATCTTTGTGGCCTCCTTGGTATCAAAAAAGTTAAGTACAACCTCTAGCCTCCCCCCACCCACCCCACACACCACAGAGTAAAAACGAATAAGCAAACAAACAACAAGCAAACAAACAACTTTTCCCGGAGCAGTGAGACTGGGGCTTTATGGCCAAGACACCAGAATGCTGATCAGGCATCACTGTGGCCTCAGGGGCAAAGGAACCAAGGAGCCAAGGCCTAATTCATGGGATCCACTAGAGCAGCAGGGATTCCAAGGGGAACCTGAACCAGCAAGGAAGAGGAGGATTAAAATCAAGTATAACCCCCACAGGTGCAGATAACCACACTCAGAAGAATATAAACCACAATGCCTGAATGTCAAGAAGAACAAAAAACTTGAGGGAGGTTGAAGCTATCTGATGCAGTTGAGAAGAGCTGCCTGTGAGGTATTTACTTTTCTATACAAATTGAAGGCTGCAATCAGAGTTAAAGCATAGAAAAGGAAATTACCAGAAATAAAAAGAAAAATTATTTGAACTGGTGCGTCTAGAAACAAAAAATATAACTGTTGAAATTAAAAAAAAAAAAAGTGATGAATGGAGGGGCACCTGGATGGCTCAGTGGGTTAAGCCTCTGCCTACAGCTCAGGTCATGGTCTCAGGATCCTGGGATTGAGCCCCACATCCGGCTCTCTACTCAGCAGAGGGCCTGCTTCCCCCCTCTCTGCCTGCCTTTCTGCCTACTTGTGATATCTCTTTCACTGTCAAATAAATAAAAAAAATCTAACAAAAAAAAAAGTGATGAATGGGCACTAAGTTGATTAGATATGTTAAAAGTAAGAATTAGTGAAGTGGAAGCTCTCTCTGAAAAATGTACCCTAGATCGTGCCAAAAAGAGGTATAGATGATAGAAATTGTGAAAGAAGGATTAAAAGGTTAGATTAAAGAAGACCCAACATGTGTCATTTTGGAATCCTAGCATTTTTTTTTAAAAGAGACTGAAACAAATAAATATTTAAAAAGATAAGGGCTGCAAATTTTTCAGAATTGATGAAAAACATAATTCCACAGACCCAATATACACTAAGCAGGAGAGGTACCAAGATTTTCACAACTGCAAATTAATCATAGTGAATCTATAGAACATCAGAGATCAAGAAAATGAAACCTCAAAATCAATCAGAGATGACTGAAGGAATAACAGGATAATACCATACTTCTCGACAACTACAGTGGAAGTCAGGAGACAGTGGAATAATATTTTAAAACAGGGTAAAAATGTCAAGCTAGAATTATACATTCAGCAAAATTACCATTCATGAGATTAAAGTATTTGTAGAGGAAACAAGCAAACAACTGAGAGAGTTTAACGCCAAGATATTGGCTCTAAAGGATCCCCCCAAAATTTATATATCAAGAAGGAAACATATCCGAGAAGGATAGTCTGAAGAATGAGAAGGAATAGGAAAAGGACTAAATGGCAAAAATGTAGATAAATCTAAATATTCCATCTCTCTTTCTAAATTTTGGGGTGTGTGTACACACACATAGACATAGACCCACAATCCCCCCCCACATATATTTTTATATAATATTTACATTGTGGGTTTTAAAAAGATAGACATAAAATATTAAATGGTAATATTTAAACAGGGAAGAGGGAAGTCTGAGCGACTGCTTCCCAGAGTCATTTTATTGTTTGAGAAGGAGGGCCAGGATTATTTTACTATAATACATTGATAAGCTAAAAGTATGTAGTAAAAATTTAAGGAACTCAAAAGGAATATAAATAAAGTATTTAAATTCATTGCCAGTCGGTAGGAAAGTGGAATAAAGGGAAAACAATGCAAATGAACACGCATACATGCAACCTCAAATTTTAAAAATCAGAAGAGGAAAAATCAGAAAACAAGGGAAGGCTGGACTAAAATCAAAAAGTAATATGGCAGAAATATGTCCAAATTTACCAGTAATAAGATAAATGAGATTTCACATAAAGTAAATAAATCTGATTGTCAGATTGTATTAATAAAATGCAGCAATAAACAGTTTTCAAAAGGTGCACCTGAAGCAGGAACAACAGAAAACTGAAAATGAAGGAATGAAAGAAATCACAGGAGAAGGCTACTAAGCAAAGAAAGTTGATGTAGTATGTTATTAGAAAAACAGAGTTTAGTCAAAAAGCACTGCCAGATAATTTCGTAATAATAAAATACCAAATTCGCCAAGAATGGTACGGTTTTTCACTCATATGCTGGTGGTAGGAGTAGAAATTGAAATAATCACATTAACTGTCAACTACACTCCAAAAAAAAAAAAAAAAAGGAAAGAGCCCGGATGTCCATCAACATATACACACACACACACACACAAACAGTCAGCCATAAGAAAGAATGAAATCTTGCCATTTGCCATGACATGGTTGAAACTAGAGGGCATTATGCTGAGCATAATAGATCAATCAGAGAAAGACAAATACCATATTACATCACTCATATGTGGAATTTAAGAAACAAAACAGATGAACATAGGGGAAAGGAAGGAAAAAATAAAATAAGAGGAAAACAGGGAAGCAAACCATAAGAGATTCTTAACTATAGGGAACTAACTAAGTGTTGCTGGAGGGGAGAGAGGTGGGGGATAGGGTAACTAGGTGATGGATATTAAGGAGGGCACTTGATGTAATGAGCACTGGGTGTTGTTATATGCAACTGATGAGTCACTAAATTCTACCCCTGAAACTAATAATATAGTATATGTCAATTAGATTGAATTTAATTTAAAAAATTTTTTAAAAGAAATGAAGGTAACTAACTACATACATAAATACATTTGTATTTACATAGGTAAATACAAAAAAAAAAAAAAGAACCACATTGAATTGGCTTAAAAATCAAACACTGCTGGTGGGAATGCAAGCTGATACAGCCACTCTGGAAAACAGTATGGATTTTCCTCAAAAACCTAAAAATAGAGCTACCCTATGACCCAGCAATTGTGCTACTAGGTATGTTATTTACCTAAAGGATAAAAACACAGTGATCCAGGGGCACCTGGGTGGCTCAGTGGGTTAAAGCCTCTGCCTTCGGCTCAGGTCATGATCCCAGGGTCCTGGGATCGAGCCCCACGTCGGGCTCTCTGCTCAGCAGGAAGCCTGCCTCCTCCTCTCTCTCTGCCTGCCTCTCTGCCCACTTGTGATCTGTCTGTCAAATAAATTAAAAACAAAAAACAAAAAAACCCCACAGTGATCCAAAGGGGTACCTGCACCCCAATGTCTATAGCAGAAATGTCCACAATAGCCAAAATATGGAACGAGCCGAGATGTCCTTCAACAGATGAATAGATAAAGAAGATGTGGTGTGTATACATACAATGGAATATTGCTCAACCATAAAAATGAAATCTTGCCATTTGCAAAGACATGGATGGAACTAGAGGGTATTATGCTAAACAAAATAAGTCAATCAGAGAAATACAATTATCACATGATTTCAATCATATGTGGAAGTTAATTAAGAAACAATACAGGATCAGAGAGGATATGGAATCAGAGAGGAAGACAAACCATAAGAGACTCCTAACTATAGGAAACAAACTGAGGGCTGCTGGAGGGGAGGAAAGTGGAAGATGGGGTAACTGAGTGATGGGTATTAAGGAGGGCTCATGATGTAATGAGCACTAGGTGTTATATGCAACTGATGAATCACTGAACTCTACCTCTGAAACTAATAATACACTATATGTTAATTCATTTTTTTTTTTAAATCAAACATATTTGGCATTGTCTTAGAAGGCAAATACATATCCCATGGCATAGCAAGTCTGCTCCTACACATATATATTCAAGAGAAACTATTAATACTTGTGTCCTAGGAGATGTGTATAAAAATATTTGTTGGGGACGCCTGGGTGGCTCAGTTGGTTAAGCGGCTGCCTTCGGCTCAGGTCATGATCCCAGCGTCCTGGGATCGAGTCTCACATCGGGCTCCTTGCTTGGCAGAGAGCCTGCTTCTCCCTCTGTCTCTGCCTGCCTCTCTGTCTGCCTGTGCTCGCTCTCTCTCTAACAAATAAATAAATAAAATCTTTTAAAAAAATAAAAAATAAATATTTGTCGGGAGCCTGGGTGGCTCAGTGCATTAAGCCTCTGCCTTCTGCTCAGGTCATGATCTCAGGGTCCTGGGATCGAGCCCCATAACAGGCTCTCTGCTCAGCAGGGAGCCTGCTTCCCCCACCCTCCTGCCTGCCTCTCTGCCTACTAGTGATCTCTCTCTCTCTGTCAAATAAATAAATAAAATCTTTAAAAAAATTTGTCAAGCCCTGATTAGAATAACCAAAAGCTTGAAAGAACCCAAATGCCTAATGACCAGAAAAGAAAAAATATACTGTGTTATACTAACATAATGGACTATTGTGGGCTCTGAAAATGAACGAACAATAGCTATATTCAACAATGTGGGTGAATCTTAGCATAATATTGAGGAGGGAAAAACAAGGAGAAGACAACACATAGTAATGCCATGTTTATGGAACTTTTTACGAATCAAAACCGTATAGTCATTCACACATACCCATATACATCTTAAAACTAAAATACAAGGCAAGAAAGTTGTAGGATTGAGAATGGATGGAGAAAGACATCAGTAACTGTAAGTAGGGCCAGTGGGTTACACCACACTATGTGGTTGCCATTCCCATAAAATCCAGTGCTGCCACACAGCAGCCCTAGAAGTAAGCTATTGGTACTGATGAAGTTTTGAGAACCTGTGTTAGGTTCATGGATAATATTATATTATATTATCAACAATTTAAATGGAATTTAATGGAATTAATGGAAAGGGGGATGCCTGGGTGGCTCAGTAGGTTAAGCCTCTGCCTTTGGCCCAGGTCATGATCTCAGAGTCGTGGGATCAAGCCCCATAACAGGCTCTCTGCTCAGCGGGGAGCCTGCTTCCCCCTCTCTCTCTGCCTGCCTCTCTGCCTACTGTTGGTCTCTGTCTGTCAAATAAATAAAATCTTAAAAAAAAATAAAAATGAAAAGCGGCATGCATGGACTAGAACTGAACAAATGTCACAATTCAAGCGTTATCATTTAAAGCATGATCATAACAGATCCAATTAAAAAACACACACAGGCCAGGTGTTTTTATCAAATCACTGATTCCTTCAGTCAATCATGCTCCGTCTCACTGAGTCTACCTCTCCCACCTCATTACTCCTTCCAGTCTCCTGCTTGCTCTACTCCTTCACCCTGATTTCCCTACAGCAACTTCAGAAATTCCTGCTCTGCTATGTTGGGCCATTTGCACAAATTGTTCTTCACTGCCTGACGTGTTCTACCCGTGGCACCCGGCAGGTGTACCCATGCTCATCCTTGGGGTCCTAGTTTCATTGCTTCCCTGTCGAGGACCTTGTGCCTGACACGCAGGCCAAAGTAAGTTTCTTCTGAAAGTGTCAGAGCATTGTACTCTTTCCCTTCATTTACATCACACACTTTAAAATTTACAATTGATTTGTTTGCATATTTTTCTTCTCTCCTCACTAGAATGTTATCTTGTCAAGAATAAGGGCCAGATGTGTTTAAATTCACCACTGCAGCCCCATTGCTCAGCACAGGGTCTGACCCCCATTCAGATGTGCAGGGACAACAATGAAGGAGTGAAGTGTTTTTGGAAAATCTGAAAAACAAAGAGATCAGCAACCATCTGCAGTTGGCACTGTGTTCCTCTTCTCCATGAGCATCATTCATCTAGTTCCCATGATGTACCACTTCCAAAACAATGTCATATGGTAATTTTGATAGTAAACATTCTTGTTTTTTTTCCCTGAATTCAGAGAACTTGGTGCCTCAAAGTAGTCCCCTTTTCAGATTGTGTTAGATTTTAAGACTTCTTAAAGATATCTCCTCCAATTTCCCTTTCTGAAGTGCCTTTATTAGCACTGGGGGTTGACTGTCCCAAACACCAGCCTCCCCCCTGAGTAAAGAGTTGTTCCAAAATGACAGAAGAGAAGGTTTGGATTTTATTCCACTCTCTTTTAGGCAACAGTGACTTACCCAAATGGCCTTGATGCACTCAAGGTAGGAAGTTTTCTTCACACAGCTGACAAAAGGACCATTTTCAAGGACAGTTTTCATATTTTCCATGAAACTGGAACACTTACTGGCCTCATGATTTGAGACCGTGCACCATCTCACAGTTTTCTCAGGGGAGACAGCCAGACACAGCCCTAGGAGAAAGAGGCCAGAGGTGTTGGTGGGAGAGACAGAGCATCCCCTGAAGGCTCTTGAAGTCTCCATTTCTTCCATCCTGTCCTCCTCCCATTCCTCCCATTAACACCACAGAGCTCAGATTCCATTGCCTTCTGAGGCTGGGGACAAGAGAATGGAACCCTAATGGCCCCCTAGTCACCTGCTAATCACCCTATGCTAGCCAGAGGGATGCTGGCTTGACCATCAGCTCTTAACTGGAGACCACAATAATCTGCTTTTCTCTGTTTTCCATGCCTCCTTATCTCACCATCATGAGACTGCCCTGGGACAAAAGCCTCATCAGTGTGACAGAGCATTTTCAGCCACTTGAAGGCATTGGCTCGATATGACAACTTGGGGAAGCTAGCAAGGTAGGAATTACCATCTTTTAAAAATGATGGAACTGGCCTTAGAGAGTGATGCTTTACCTAAGGTCATCCAGCCTGTTAGTGGCCAAGACTGGCCTAGAAACCAGGTCTCCAGCCTTTGGTCTCTGCCCAGGGAACAAAAGAAGATGACATTCTCAGTTATTTCCCATCTGCTTGGCCAGTAGGTAGGGGTAAATGACTGATGAAATAATGAATTTGCCTTTGAATTTCGTCTATCATCCTCTGTTCCAGGAATAAGTAGAACTCCACATATTCAGTGGTTCTTTCTGTTTCCAGTGACCCCTCCCTCAATTTTCATCAGTCTTTTGGGCTGCCATTAGGAGAAACTAAAGCCAGCCATGTCTGTAGCTATTAAAATCATGTGGTTGCCCTGCTGCCAAAGACCTCTGTCATCTCCACTTATCTGTGGATAAGAGCAAAGGGCTGACTCAGGGAAGCTGATGAATATCCACAAAGCGCAAAGCAGGAAGTAGGGAGGGCAACACTTCTCCAGGATGCATAAGGAGGGGCCACCAGAAAATTACTGCCCCAGCCACCCTTTATCCCACCTCTGCCCATGAGAAGTCATGGGAGGCATCAGGATTCAGTGACAGACAGCATCCCCCCACAACCCCCCGCTCCCCCCGCACCAAACTGTCCTTCCTGAGGTCTCATGGGCAGGAGTTTTTCCTGGGATCATACCTTACACAGCCCTGTGAGGTGCTTTGAGGGTGGGAGGGGACCATGGCCAAAGGCAAGTAATGCAGGGCCAACTCCCAAGGGTAAACTTTTCCAGGAGAGACGAATAACTAAACACAAAACTCCAAAGGTATAACAAATGAACCTGGAGAGGCAGAAGTTAAAGAACAGAGGGTGCCAAACAATCTCAGGAGGTGATGCTCATAGCAGAGGCCATCCAGTTAGAGACCCCACAGCACGGATGTGTGCAGAAAACTCCACTCCACTGGTGCCTGGACCCATGGCCTCATTTACCCTCAACCGACCCTCCTGGGCCCAGCCTTCTCACTGGTGAGGACACAAGAAGCCTGGATTCAAATATGCTTTGAATCCCTCAGTGGCCCTGCTTCTTAGCAGGACATCTTCAGTGCCAAGGGCACCCATGGGCCATCAGACCGCCAAGGGTGGGGGCACAGTCAGATTTGGGAGGCCTTGAATGCCATTCTTAGCAGTTCAGACACGACTCGGGAGGCCTCATAGAAGGGATCTGATAAACCATGATGGAAGTGCTCTTATTGCATTCTAATACTATAGGATTTACTGGACAACAAGGAGGAGAGCATGGAGAGAAAGCAAGGAAGCATGAAGGGCACGAAACGGGGCAGAGGCACTAGCAGGACAAGCAGCTGCGCGCAGGCGCAGAGCTGAACCTAAGGCAGTTGAACCAGGTGCAGGGGTGCGGCGGGGAAGAGCGAAGGAAGTTCTCCGGCTTCCAGCCCAAGCGCGGAGCCCAGGAGCCTGTGTGGTCGAGTGCAGGGTGCTAAGAGCTACCGAGCTGGCGACTCTGGGGGCCTTCCCGGAGCCGGCACTCACCCAGGACCGCGCAGGCCAGCAGAGTGCGGACAGCAAGCCTCATCTTCCTGGGTCCGTGGCTAGGAGCTGGGAGCACAGACCTGTGGGCTTCTGCGCCGCCTCCCCGCGTCCAGTGCCCCTTTATGCCCAGCCCAGCGGGCCAAGCAGAATCTTTGACCTCCTTTGTTTGCGCAGCCCGCTTGCCCAATCACCCCTCATCCCTCCCCCTTCATTCCTTCCCCAGGCCAATCACCTCATTTCCTGAGCTCTGGAGAGACCCACGGATGGAATCCAGAACAAAAATGCTGATTGTAAGAGAATTAAGGAAAAATCAACCCTTTGTTAATGTGCGCTCTCTCTGTGCCAGGAGCAGGGCTGCGGGTGGGGTGGGTTGGGGGGGGACAGTGGGAGGGGGGATGGGCGGTTGGTTCTGCTCCCAAATCTCAGGATGCTACTAGAGCTGGTCCTGCACCAGTTCTATGTATTCATTCCACGGATTAAAGAGGGAAGGAACTCCCCTAGATCCAGACTAGAGATGTGGAATGACAAGCAAAGACCTTCCTGAGAGAGGGTGTCAGAGAAGAATAAAGCTGGCCTCAAGTCAACACCCTTCACTTGTTCCCAGGTGTCCCCAGAAACTCTGCTCCTGGGCTCTCAAAGGCCCTCCTAACTAAGGCATTGCTCTCTCCCTATATGCCCCACTGATCTAAAACTCCTGGACTGAAAACCTTCCTTCCCTCCATGCAGCCTGAGAGACACCTCGGCCTAGGGACAGAGTCACAGGGGAGACAAACTCTCTCCCACAAGAAGCTACCCAGGAACGTGACAAAGTCTAGAAACTCAGAACAAAATGACACACCAGCACAAATGTAGCCTGGGGAGGTGTAGCCTGGTCTCCATTCCTGGGTCATTCCTGGCTCCCTCCAGCTAAGTGGTTTCCAATTGGCTTTGATTGCCCATTCTTATCAAGAAACATAGTGAGCTTGTACATTCTGTGTATGTATTTTTTAAACTAATATATTGTGTACATTTCAACCATGTGAGGAATAGAAAGTTATGAGGCAATAAAACATTCTTTTTTAAATGTTCCTTTGTTTATTCTGCCTTGTACACACTGAATAATATCTCAAGGCAAAATAATACTTAGGGAAAGGGCAAGGGTCCTGATACTAGATATAAGTCAATACTCCAGAAAGTCCTCAAGATAATTTTAGGTTTCTCCAAAAGTTACTTATCCAGTCTGATCAGATGATTGTGGTTTGGGGCTCTAGCTACACTAATTAATCTATACCAGGCCTAGAAGATGTCAGTATTGTCATTTTATTTTTGTTCACTTGTGTTTGTGTTATCAGAATCAACTTATAATTCTAGTTTCTTTGCAGAAATATTTTTAAGGCACTTGTGCATTTTATGAGGTTTGGTGAGTTAAACCACATCACATTATCTGTACATCCAATTTCCTGGGCACACAAACACCACAAAATAGGGAACCACAAAAACCCAAAAGCAAAGGACAGGTCAGAGAGTCACAAGCATCCAGCACCCTCTTTCCCACCCCTGCCCTTTTGAGGTGTTCTTCATCTTCCCTCAGGATACTTCAGAGGCTCTACAAGACCTGTGTCTGTCTGGCCTACCGACCAGTGGGAGATAGTGCCAATCCTCATACAAAATAGTAATGAATGTCCATTTGTTAATCTTTTGCATTAAGAATAAATATAACTGGGGACGCCTGGGTGGCTCAGTTGGTTAAGCGGCTGCCTTCGGCTCAGGTCATGATCCCAGCGTCCTGGGATTGAGTCCCACATCGGGCTCCTTGCTCAGCAGGGAGCCTGCTTCTCCCTCTGCCTGTCACTCTACCTGTGCTTGCTCCTGCTCTCTCTCTCTATCTGACAAATAAATAAATAAAATCTTTAAAAAAAAAAAGAATAAATATAACTGGAAGTTAGGCTATATTCTCCCACACCTCAGTAGATTGTCTCACATACGAGGGGTTACCCACACCTCACTTTAGAGAGCATTGCTATAGCGGGGACTTTCTGTTTACAGTAGGGACATAAGACAAGCCTAGCTAGGCTGCCTCACCACTGAGGAAGAGAAGCTGCTGCTTGCCCTCCTTCTGTTCCTGCCCCTCATGGGCCCTCCTGCGTAAGCCACGGGAAACCCAGAATCATGGCAAGAAGGGCATATTCCTACTTCCCCCTGCACCAGGTGTATTGGGGGTGACCTGTCTTTCTGTGGGAGACCTTAAGGTACAGAGATGAAGATGGGAGGAGAAAATGAGGAGAAGACCTGGCTGGGAGAAGCCTCCTGTGGAGCTGATGCCTCCTTAGGCTGTGCACTGAGCTTGCAGTGTCTGCCCAGAAGCAGGAAGGAGAGTTGCCCAATGTTGAATAATCCACAAACTCAGGGGAGCTCTGTGGAGGACATGGAAGACAGAGAGACCTTGATTCTCGCCCCTGGGCCCCTAGTGCTCTTACTCTTATACCAGAGGGGTAGTGAGCCTTTCCTGAGGCAGTTCCTCCAGTGACAGGCCCACAGCCAAGCTTGAGCCCCTTAGAGGGAGCACCTCTGGTCAGTGTAATAGACTCCCCATTTAAAGACGAGGTAAGGAAACTGAGGCCCTGAGGGGTTAATACCTTGTCCAAAATCAACTAGTGAGTCAGATGCTTAATCAAGCAGTCTGATTCCAAAGTGCAGGTACTCATCCACCAGAGACAATGTCTCTCCCAGGAAACAGGGACATACAGAGGCCAAGGGACTCATCTAGGCTCACACTGAGAGGAACAGACAGGGTCCTCTCAGCCCTGCCATTTCTTCACAGACATACCACCTCACATTTCAGTTTGTAGAGGGGCTTGTCCCTCTGGGAGTGGCCTGAGTGCCCCAACTGCAGAACCTCAGGTATGCACCAATTTATTATGCTCAGATGGAAGGAAAGTATCACATTTTCTGTCCTTCCATGTCCCAAGCACTGTACTGGGGCAAGATCTTTGTGATCTTGACCAATTTTCTGGAGAGATGAGGTCAATTCCTCATTTTTCAGATGTGGACTCTACACTAAAATGACAGCTCCTCCTTCACAGAGCTCTGGGACCTGAACTCAAATCTCCTAAGTCCCAGCCTTCCCTAGACCACAGCTTCCCTCTGGATATTCATCTTCTCTTGCTTTATCCAGAAATAGAAGGGAATAATGAAGGGAAGAAAGAAAGGAAGGAGATAAGAGGGGCCGGGGGGAATGAAGAGAGCTTCCAGTTATAAACCAAGCCAAGTCATGACCCAAATCTTCCACCATAAACTGAATAAAACTCTTAAATTTCAGTGGGATTGGGTCTCTTGTAGAAAGAGCTGAACTTGTGTGTACGTGCAGGGAGTGAGGGGTGGGTTGCTGACCTAAAGGGATGGGCAGGAATGCATTGGCTCTCTGAACCAATATTTGTTGTTTCCAAATGTTGCTTCATTTACAAAGAAGCAGAGCAAACAAAGAACTTCTGTCTGGTTGAACCAGTCCCTCTACGCCTTCCCCCTCATTGCTTTCTGCCTAATACCAAGGCTTCTCCTCTGAAAGACCTGAGTCTGGATCTTTGGTAAGGTGGGATCAGTAGCCTGAGAACTGATGCTCATAGAACCACTATCCCACAGACCACTGCCCAGGGAGAGTGCGACAAGAGAGGTGAGAACCAAGGGCACTGTCCTTCTAGAAAAATGTCATGCCATTGAAATGTCACACACCACCAGCGCTCTCTGTTTCAGTCCTATCCCTCAGAAGTCCCTGGACAAGTGAAGATTCTCAGGCTCCCATTCTTTTCCCAGAGGAGTCCACAAAAAGATCCTTTTCACAAATAGTCCAGGGCTAGACAGCTTGACTAATGAATTCTACCAAACATTTAAAAAGAATTATAACAATCTTACACATACTTTCCCAGGTAATAGGAAAAAAAGGAGCACTCCCTGATTAATTTTTGAGGCCGGTAAGTATAGTTTGAAAGCAAAAATCATCAAGGACATGATGAGAAATATAAAAAGAAAATAACTTTTATCAAGATGGATGTAAAAATTCCAAGCAAAATGTTAGCAAATTGAACACAGCAATATCTAAAAAGGATACTAAATCATTAGCAAGGTGGATTTATTCCAGGAATGCAAGTTGTCTTTTGAAAAATCAATCATTGTAATTGGTCACATTAACAGAATAAAGGAGGAAAATTATATAACTACATCAGTCAGTACAGGAACAGCATTTGGTAAAATTCAGCAACAATTCTTTTTAAAACCACTTGGCAGATTCACCCTAGGAAACATGTTTAATCCAGTTGTGTGTGTCTGTAATATATATAAATACATTAAAGAAATATTCTCTTTATATATATGAAATCTTCATACTCAGTGGTAGTATGGTGAATGAAAGCTTCCCCTTTGAGATCAAGAAAAAGTTCTACTCTTATCATTTCTATTCAGCATTTTACTTGTGGACGTTGCCAATCCAGTCATGTACGAAAAAGATATAATATGTAAAAGAATTGAAGAGAAAAAAAAAACTCATTTTCTTCTCAGGTTTGCATTAGAAGGAACACAAAAGTGACTTGTCTCATTATCAATTCTGTTAACTTTGCTTGGTTAAGGTGGTGTCTGACAGATTTCTACACTGTGAATTTATTTTCCTCTTAATTAATGAGTAGTCTGTGGAAATATATGTTGACACTATTTAATGTTTTATTCCTCATCAGACAGGCACTGCCTAGTTTCAGCATCCATTGAAGTTTCTTGCCTCGATCAATTATTACCATATTGATTGCCAAATAGCGATTTTCTGCTTATATCATTCTTTGTACATTTATCAATTGACATTCTAAAGTAAACAAGTGCTGCCTGTTCTCCAATTAATTATTTCCTTTTGTTTTGATCAGCATGGACTCAGGGTTTCCATCTCTCTCAGTGGGTTATAATCCTTTACTATCATTTTTTTCAATGTTTTATTGTGGTAAAATCCACATTACATAAAATTTATCACATTAACCATTTTTAAGTGTGCAGTTCATTCATGTTGTTGTGTGACTGTGACTATCCATTTCCAGAACTTCTGTTATCTTGAAAAACTGGAACTCTATATCCAGTAAACAAAAATTTTTCTCAACCCCTACCCCCTGGTAACCACCACATTATTTTCTGTCTCTATGATTTTGACCACTCTAAATGCCTCATTTAAATGGAATCATACAACATTTGTCTTTTGTGATTAGTTTATTTACCGTAATGTCCACAATTCATACATGTTGTAACGTATGTCAATAATTTCCTTCTTTTTTAAAGGCTGAATAATGTTTCATTCTATGTATTTACCATATTTATTTATTCATCTATCAGTGAACACTTGGGTTACTTCCAAAGTTTAGCTGTTGCAAATAATACATCTATAAACGTGGGTGTGTAAATATCACTTCAAGACCTTGCTTTCAGTTCTTTTGAGTGTATACTCACAAGTGGAATATCTGGATCATATAGTAATTCTTCTTTTAAAGTTTTTATTTAAATTCCAATTTGTTAACATACAGTGTAATATTAGTTTCAGGTGTACAATACAGGCATTCAACCCTTCCATGCAACATCTGGTGCTCATCACAAGTGCACTCTTTAATCCCCATCACCTATTTCCCCCATCCTCCCACCCACCTCCATTCTTGTAACCCTCAGTTTGTTCTCTGTAGTTAAGAGTCTGTTTCTTGGTTTGCCTCTCTCTCTCCCCCTGCCCCTTGCTCATTTGTTTTATTTCTTAAATTCCACATATGAGTGAGATCACACAGTATTTGTCTTTCTCTGACTGACTTATTTCACTAAGCATTGTACTCTCTGGCCTCAACCATGCTGTTGCAAATAACAAGATTTCATTCTTTTTAATGGTTGAGTAATATTCCATTGTCTATATATACCACACCTTCCTTATCTACTGATCAGTCAATGGACACTTGGGCTGTTTCCATACCTTGGCTATTGTAGATAATGCTGCTATAAACATCAGAGTGTTGTATCCCTTTGAATTACCAGTATTTTTTAATTCTTTGGGTCAATAACTAGTAGTGCAATTGCTGGATCATAGGGTAGTTTTATTTTTTTTTAAAGATTTTATTTATTTATTTATTTGTTAGAGAGAGAGAGAGAGAGAGCCAAGCAAGGAGCCCGATGTGGGACTCGATCCCAGGACTCTGGGATCATGACCCGAGCCAAAGGCAGCTGCTTTACCAACTGAGCCACCCAGGCGTCCCAGGTAGTTTTATTTTTAACTTTTTGAGGAGTGTCCATACTGTTTTCCACAGCGGTTGCAACAGTTTGCACTCCTACCAGCAGTGCAAGGAAGTTCCCCTTTCTCCACATCCTCACCAACACCTGTTGTTTCTTGTTTTTTATTTTAGCCATTCTGACAGGTGTGAGAGCATATCTCATTGCAGTTTTTTTTAAAGAAAGATTTTTTTTTAAGATTTTATTTATGTATTTGACAGACAGAGATCACAAGTAGGCAGAGAGGCAGGCAGAGAGAGAGGAGAAAGCAGACTCCCGCTGAGCAGAGAGCCCCAATTCGGGGCTCCATTGCAGGACCCTGGGATCATGACCTGAGCCGAAGGCAGAGGCTTTAACACACTGAGTTACCCAGGCGCCCCTCATTGCAGTTTTGATTTGTATTTTCCTCATGATGAGTGATGCTGAACATCTTTTCATGTATCTGTCAGCCATCTGGGTTGACTTCTTTGGAGAGATGTCTATTCATGTCTTCTGCCCATTTTAAACTGGATTATTTGGTTGGGTGTTGAGTTTTATAAGTTCTTTATGTATTTTGGATACTAACTCTTAATCAGATATGTCATTTGCAAATATCTTCTTCCATTATGTAAGTTGCCTTTTAGTTTTGTTGATTGTTTCCTTCTCTGTGCAGAAGTTTCTATTTTGATATAACCCCAATAGTTTATTTTTGCTTGTTTCCCTTGCCTCAGAAAACATATCTAGAAAGAAGTTGCTATGGCTGATGTCAAAGTAGTTACTGCCTGTGTTCTCTTCTAGGATTTTTATGGTTTCAAGTCTCACATTTAGGTCTTTAATCCATTTGGAATTTATTTTTGTGTATGGTGTAAGAAAGTGCTCCAGTTTCATTCTTTTGCATGTTGCTGTCCAGTTTCCCAACACCATTGAGGATATGATAATAATATGTTTAATTTTTTGAGGAATCTCCCTACTGTTTTCTATAGTAGCTGTACCATTTTACACTCCCACAAATGGTACACAAGATTCTAATTTCTCCACATTCTTGCCAACATTTATTACTTTCCAGGTTGTTGTTTTTTTAATAGTAGCCTTCCCAGTGGGTATGAGATAGTATCTCATTATAGACTTGATTTGCATTTCCCTAATAATTAGTGATATTGAGCATCTTTTCATATGTCTATTGACCATTTGTATAATTTCTTTTCAGGAAAGTCTATTGAAGTCCTTTGCCCACTTTTGAATTGGTTGTTTTTCTGTTGTTTAGTTTTAGGAGTTCTCTATATATTTTGGATATTAACCCCTTATCAGTTACCTGATATGTTTTTGCATTTGGTGGTTTGCCTTTCACTCTGCTCATAGTGTCCTTTGTTGCACAAAAGTTTTAATTCTCATTAAGTTCAATTTGTCTATTTTTGCTTTTGTTACCTGTATCTTGATGTCAGACCAAAGAAATCATTACCAAATCCAATATCATAAAGCTTCTGCCCTGTTTTCTTCTAAGATTTTTTTCCTACTTTTAGGCCTTATGTTTAGGTCTTTATTTTTTTTAAGGATTTTATTTATTTATTGGACAGAGAGAGAGATCACAAGTAGGCAGAGAGAGAGGAGAAAGCAGACTCCCTGCTGAGCAAAGATCCTGATGCGGGGCTCGATCCCAGGACCCTGGGATCATGACCTGAGCCGAAGGCAGAGGCTTAACCCACTGAGCCACCCAGGCACCCCAAGTTTAGGTCTTTAAATAATTTTTAGTTAATTTTTGTATATGATTTGAGTGAGAATCCAACTTCATTCTCTTATGTCTTTGTATCTGGTTTTCCCAGCCCAGTTTATTGAAGACTATCTTTTTTGAATGTCTTTAGCCCCCTGTGGAAAATAATTTAACCATATATGCAAGTGTTTATTTCTGGGCTCTCTATTCTATTCCATTGGTCTATGCATCTGTCTTCCTGCCAGTACCATACTCTCGGTATCTGTAACATGGTAAGTCTTGAAATCAGGAAGTCTGAGTACTCCACCTTTGTTCTGTCAAGAGATTTTAACTATTCAGGATCATTTGAGATTCCATCCGAATTTTAAGATTTTTTTCTATTTATGAAAAAAAATGGGATTTTGATAACATTTAATCTGTAAAGTGTTTGGGGTAGTATTTACATCACAACAATATTAAGTCTTCTATTCCATACATGGGATGTCTTCACATTTATTTATGTCTTCTCTCATTTCTTTCAGCAATATTTTGTAGTTTTCATTGTACAAGTCTTTCACCTCTTTGGTTAAAATAATTCCTAAGCATCTTTGTGATACTATCATGAATGGAACTGTTTTTCTTAAATTCCTTTTTGGAGTGTTCATTGTTAGTATATAGAAGAGAAACTGATTTTTGTTTGTTGATTTTATATCCTACTATTTTGCTGAATTTGTTAATTAGTTCTAACAAAGTTTTTTTGGGAGAATCATTAGGGTTTTCTACATATAAGATTATATCATCTGCCAACAGAGATAATTTTACTTTTTCCAATTTGGTGCATTTATTTTTTTTTCTTTCCTAATTGTTCTGGATGGAACTTCCAGTACTGTGCTGAACAGAAGAGGCAAAAGTGAACTTCTTTGCCTTGTTCCTAATTGCAGAGGGAAAGCTTTCAGTATCTCACCATTGAATATGATTTCTGCTTTGGGTTTTTCATATATGGCTTTTACTGTATTGAGGTAGTTCCCTTGAATGATTTTTTTGTCATGAAAGACTGTTGGATTTTATCAAATGCTTTTTCTGTGTCAATTTAGATGATCATGTGGGGGTTTTCAGCCATTCTGTTAATGTGTATTACAGTAATTGGTTTTCATATGTAGAACCATCTTTGCATTCCAGAAATAAATCCCACTTGGCCATGGTGTATAATATGCTGCTGAATTCAGTTTGCTAGTATTTTGTAAGGATTTATTAATCAATATTCACAGGGATATTGGTCTCTAGTTTTCTTTTCCTGCAGCGTCCTTGTCTGGCTTTATATCATAGAATAAGTATGACATCATATAATAAGCCTCAGAATAAGTTAGAAAGTGTTCTTTCCTTTTAAATTTTTTGGAAAAGTTTAAGAAGGATTGGTGTTGGTCCTTTAAATGTATGGTAGAATTCACCAGTCAAGACATCAGATCCAGGGCTTTTTGATGTTGGGAGATTTTTAAATACTGGCTCAATCTTCTTACTAAATAAATATCTATTCAGGTGTTCTATTTCTTCATGATACAGTCTTTTTAAAAAAATATTTTATTTATTTATTTGACAGAGAGAGAGAGAGATCACAAGCAGGCAGAGAGGCAGGCAGAGAGAGGCAGGGAGGCAGGCTCGATGTGGGGCTCCATCCCAGGACCCTGAGATCATGACCCGAGCCAAAGGCAGAGGCTTAACCCTCTGAACCACCCAGGCGCCTCATTCATGATATAGTGTTTTGTTTTTTTTTAAAGATTTTATGTATTTATTTGAGAGAGAGCATGAGAGAGAGGAGAAGTTCAGAGGGAGAAGCAGACTCCCCATGGAGCTGGGAACCTGATGTAGGACTCGATCCCAGGACTCCAGGATCATGACCTGAGCCAAAGGCAGTTGCTCAACCAACTGAGCCACCCAGGCACCCCATGATATAGTCTTGATATGTTTTGTGTTTCTTGGAATTTGTCCATCTCCTCTAGATTATCCAATTTGTTGACATGCTATAATAAACTCATAATCATTTTTATTTCTGTAAAATCACTAATGTTCTTCCTTTCATTTCTGATTTTAGTAATTTGAGCCTTCTTTCTGTTTTACTCAGTGAGCCAAGCTAAAGGTTTGCAATTTTGTAGATCTTTTCAAAGAACAACTTTAGAGTTCATTGATTTTCTCTAGTTTTTCTATTCTATTCTCTATTTCATTCATTTCTACCATAGTCTTTGGTATTTCCTTCTTTTTACCAGCTGAGGTTAGTTTGCTGTTCTTTTTTCCTTAAGTTGTGAAACTAGGCTGTTGATTTGAGATCTTTTCATATTTTTAAATGTGTTTATAGCTATAAATTTCCCCCTTAGGACTGCTTTTGCTGTGTCCCACATTGTGTTATGTTTTCATTTCGTTCATATCTAAGTATTTTCCAATCTCACTTGCGATTTTCTCTTTGATCCATTGATTGTTTAACAATGTATTGTTTAACTTCCACAGATTTGTGAATTTTCCAGTTTTCTTTTTGCCATTCGTTTGTGGCTTCATCCTATTGCGGTTGTAGAAGAATCCTGGTAACATATCTATCTCTTAAAATCTTTGAGACCTAGTGTATGGCTTAACATATGGTCGGCCCTGGAAAATATCCCATGCACACTTGAGAAAAAGTTGTATTCTGTTGTTATTGGGTAGAGTGTTCCATACATGTCTCTTTAGTGAGTTGTTCAAGTCCTCTATTTCCACACTTATTTTCTGCCTGGTTGGTCTGTCCATTATTGAGAGTGTGGTATTGACGTCTCCAACTATTATTATAGAACTATTTCTGGAGCACCTGAGAGGCTGACTCTGGACTTCAGCTCAGGTCATGATCTTGAGGTCTTGGGACTGAACCCTGCATCAGGCTGCATGCTCAATAGGGAGTCTGCTTAAGGAGTCTCATTCCCTCTCTGCCCCTCCCCTCACTCTCTTTCTTGCAAATAAATAAACAAATCTTTTAAAAAATAAAAATGAATAAAAATTAAAATTTAAAAAAAGGACTGTTTCTCCCTTCAATCCAATCAATTTTTACTTATCTATTTTGATGGTCTGTTATCAGGTATATAAATGTTTATAATTGTTATATATTCTTTCAGTATTGAAATTTTTATTAATATAAAATGTTCTTATTTGCCTCTTGTAAACTTTTTCGATTTAAAATCTACTTTATCTGATATTACAGTCAATGCTGCTCCCTTTTGGAATATCTTTTCCATCCTTTCATTTTCAATCTGTTTGTGTCTTTGTATCAAAGTAAGTCTTTTGTCCAGTGTATAGTTGGGTAGTGTGTTTTTACCATTCTGCTAAGTTGTTTTTTGATTGAAGAGTAATTCATTTGCCTTTAAAGTAATTACTGTGATAAGAAAGGACATACTTCTGACATCATATTATTTGTTTTCTATATGCCATTTAGCTTTTTTATTCCTCTTTTCCTGCATCACTATCTTCATTTGTGTGTAGATGATTTGGGGGGGGGGTAGTGAAACATTTCAGTTCCCTTCTCATTTCCTTTTGGATATATCCTTTTGGCTATGTATAAATATAGCTATTTTCCTTATAGTTACCATGGATATTACATTTAACATCCTAAAGTTATGACTCTTGTTTGAATTTACATAATCTTAAGTTCAATGACATACAAAAACTGCTTTTTTACAGCTTTACTATCCACCCCTTTCAGTTGTTGATGTCATAAAATTACATCTTTATACATCGTGTGTCTAAAAACAAATGGGATCACCTGGGTGGCTCAGTTTGATAAGCAGCTGGCTCTTGATTTCAGCTCAGGTCAAGATCTCAGGGTCCTCAGATTAAGCCTGGGTTAGGCTCTGTGCTCAGCAGGCAGTCTGCTTAAAGATTCTCTGTCCCACTGCCCCTCTCCCCACTTGTGTGTGTGCACTCTCTCTCTTTAAGTAAATGGATCTTTAAAATAAATAAAATAAAAATGAATGAATAATTGTTTTTTTTAGATTTTATTTATTTATTTGACAGACAGAGATGACAAGTAGGCAGAGAGGCAAGCACAAAGAGAGGGGGAAGCAGGCTCCCTGCTGAGCAGAGAGCCCGATGTCAGGCTCCATCCCAGGACCCCGGGATCATGACCAGAGCCAAAGGCAGAGGCTTTAACCCACTGAGCTACCCAGGCGTCCCTGAATAATTGGTTTTTAATGCATTAGTTTTATAGATGTATATAGAAAACAAAATGTAAAGTTACAAATCATTTTTATAATACTAACTTTTATAATAATCCATTTATTTTCTTTTACTGTGATCTTTATTTCTGCATAAGATTTAATGTTATCAGGTGCCTGGGTGGCTTAGTCAGTTAAGCAGCAGCCTTCAGGTCAGGTCATGATCCCAGCATCCTGGGATTGAGTCCTGCAGGGAGCTTCTGTCTCAGTGGAGAGTTTGTTTCTCCCTCTACCCCTCTCTCGTGCTCATGATCTCTCTCTCTCTCAAATAAATAAAATCTTTAAACACACACACACACACACACACACACACACACACACATTTCACGTTATCATCTAGTGTCCTTTGATCTCAACCTGCAGGACTCTTTTTAGCATTTCTTGTACATCTAGTAGTAACAAAATTCCCCAGCTGTTGTTTTTCTGGGAACATCTTAATTTCTCCCTCATTTTTGAAGAACAGTTTTGCTTTGGATGCAGGATTCTTGGTTGACAGTTTCTTTTTTTCTTTTAGCATTTAACTATATCAGCCCACTGCTTTCTGGCCTACAAAGTTTTTGAAGATGAATTATTCAATAAGATTAATTAATATTAATCTTATCAAAGATCCTTGTATGTGATAAGTCACTTACCTCTTGCTGTGTTCAAGATTCTCTTCTTATCTTTGGCTTTTAACAGTTTGGTTATTATATGTCTTGGTAGGGGGTCCCTACTTGGTGTTCATTGAGCTTCTCGGATACTTATATTTATGTATTTCATCAAATTTGGGACACTTTTGGTAATTACTTCTTTAAATACTTTTTCTACTCCTTTTTCCTTTCCTTTTGTGGCTCCCACAATGCATATATTGTTCTGTATTTGATGTCCTACAGGTCCCTTAGGCTCTGTTCACTTTTCCTCCATTCTTATTCTTTTTGTTCCACAGACTCTATAACTTCAATTGTCTTATCTTTCAGTTCACTGATTCTTTCTTCTGCCTGTTCAAATATGTCTTTGGATCCCTCTAGTGAATTTTTACTTAAGTTATTATACTTTTTTAGCTTCAGAATTTCTCTTTTGTTTCTTTTTAAGTTTTTTGTCTTTTTATTGATATTTCTACTTTGTTTATATATTCTTTTCTCGACTTTCTCCACATCTTTTAGTTCCTTGAACATTTTTAGGATAGTTGTTATAAAGTTTTTGTGTAATAGATCTATCATTATGTCCTTCTCAAGAACAATTTCTGTTGGTTTATTTTCTTCCTTTAAATAGGCTATACTTTCCTGTTTCATGGTATGCCTTGTGATTTTTTTGTTGTTGTTGAAAACTGGACATTTGAATCTAATAATGTAGTAACTCTAGAAATAAAATTCTCCTTCTTCCCCAGTGTTTCCAGGTGTGTTTGTTTTTGTTTGTTTGTTTGTTCGTTCATTCACTTTTATTGCTGTAGGCTGTTTCTGTACCAAGGATCAGATATAAGTGAAAACTTATGGTCTTTTTTGATCCTATTTCTTTCTCTGGGTTTGTGCAGTAACTTTCTAATTTCTTCAGAACATATCATTGCTTTTGGATGCTCTAGTCTTAAATGTATGACTCTCAAAAGGGAGAAAAAGAGAAATATGAAAGGGGGGAAAAGGTGTTAGCTCTTCAAATTCTCTGGACGTCACTCAGAGGAGGAAAGACTGTTAACAGTGAAAGGAGGTGAAATAACAAAGTCTTCCCTCCTCTGTATCTGCACCTCCATGTTTAGAAGCAACAATCAGTGACCATAAAACAGATCCCTGATATTTGCATGACAGAATCCTTATTGCCCACTCTGGCTCCCAACAGCTGTATGCAAGGTTCTCTGAAATATGTGCAAAGCTGCCTGATGCAGGGTGGGAAGAAGGGAATGGGTATCCAAGGTAAGAACTGAAATTAATGGCAATTTATCTTCCTTCCAAGACTTCTCCTAGATGTTGGAAGACTCTGTAATTCCAAAGTAGCTACATCAAACAGATATTACCAGTATAATCATTGTCTGAGTGGGGTGACAGTTTCCTGGTGCTTTCTAGTCTGACATCTTCCCAGAATCTTCCTCCTGATTTATTTTTATGTTCAAATTGTAAATTTGGCCATGGGGTGGCCCTTCAAGCTTCTTCCTGTATATATTTCACAAGCCCCATTATTTTTTAAGTACTTCACTTTCTGGAAGATTAAGACATCCAGGCCTATCTTGTAGTTTCCACACCAGCTCTGGAATCTCTGTTTATGGAATCTTGTTTCTCTAAGAAACTGTATCCTTTTAGTATAAAATGGTATTTAAGAACCAAAATCTGGGTGCTAAATGTGGTAACTGCTTCGGAAAGAAATTGATACTAAGATCTTTCAACAGATGGCTAGGAATACACACACACACAACATAAAATACATCTACATCTAGTTCCCTCTTTCCTTCTCTCTCTCTCTCCAACCATGAATTCATACTGATTCCTCCAATTCCAATTGAACACCACAGCAAGTCTTCTAGTTTTCTTCCTCTCCATATTTGCAGCTTCCTTCTCTGACAGAGAGAAACCTGGATCCCAATATTGTCAATATTTTTAGCTCTTTGCCCACTTCCTCTGTACATAATCAATCTCCTGACTTCCAGCTGCCTCTTTGCCCCAGACTCTCAGGCTCTACTGCCTCTGGACACCTCAAGGGCAGGAAAGGGTGGAGACCAAAGATATATTTTTAAACTGAAGAAAAAAACAAAAAAGGAAGGAAAGAGAGAAAGGTAGGGAAAAGGAAGAGCAAAGGGGGAGCCTTTTTATCTCTCTCTACGCTCACATGGTATACTGTGAAGGGCAGATATTAGGATGTTTTGTAGACCATGGAGTAACTGAGCAAAGGTCAGCATCATTCAGTGTTACAAAGCTCTGGACTTCTTTTTCAAATTCAGTCATTCTTCTATAATATACTGGGAAAGACTGCAGACTGTCCTCATCTCAAAATCTAGAGATATATATTCATCAAGCAAAAGATCTTCCCAAGAAAACCCTTTCCTTGTCAGTATAATGTTCAACCTAAACCAGCTGTACCTGACCTCTAGGTCCACAGGTGCAGAGGCCACTGACCCTGGAGCTGAGTAGACTCTGGAAACTTTCATGTGTAAAGGAACAAAAGTCACTGGTCAAAGGTAGGCATTCAGGGAAAGCTGGTCTTCTCTAACATGCCATTTGTAGGACACCTGGACAGGCTTGGCAAAGATGGGAACAGGGTTAGAGGTCAGGGCCAGGGGCATAGATTAGAGCTCCATGGCAGGGCTGGTTTCAGGCAAAATTGTGAAACAGGTAACAGATTACAGAAGCTCCTTCAGTCCCCACTCCAGAAGCTCCTCTGACAATTGGCTTCTCCCTGACCACAAAGTGGGATACTAGGGAGTAGGGAGAAAGGGTGAAAACTTTTTAAAACATGGTATAAAGTGGGCCAGGACACTAGAATGTCAAGGAGTCTGGATTTTTAAATAAGAGAAGGATCTCAGATATAGGAATCTGTTCCTAGAAGTGGAGTTTATTTCCAGATTGTATTTGGAAATCATCTACCCAGTGCAAAGCAAGAATGTAGGGGTAATAAAAGTAGCATTAGATAGTAATAGAAGTAAGCTTAAAAAATGATCACAACTGCAAAGATTAGAACAAGAAAAGAACATGGCTCCTGGTGTTCCTAACTGGGAACACCACTGAAACTAGTGTGATTTGGTCATTTATTTTATACATTCACTTCAATAGAATAAGACTTTTAGTTATTCATTGAATTAGGCAAGTTACTTAACTCTCAGTGCCTCAGTTTCCCATCTAGAAAATAGGAATTATAATACCTACTTACTTTATAGACTTGCTATGAGAACTGAATTCGCAATTAAAGTAAATCACCTAGTATAGTACCCAGAACATTATTCTCCTTCTTAGTAAGTCCTGTGTACACAGCACTGTGAGCCCAGCCCCTCAGGTCACATCACATCAGGGAATCCTACGTGCTTGCGGACTCCTAGATCCTAGACAATGTATCATAGACAATATATCAGACAGAGCCTGGCAGCTTTATATTATCTATAAAACTGGTATACAGACAAAAGGATGCTGTGTGCTCATTTTATTTACCTGTCCATTCTTGAGGGCAGGTACTAAGTATTTTCATGTACAGTCTGTGGAATAAAATGGGCATGAAATTGGAGTCAGAGATTCCTGGGTTTAAATCATAGACCACTTAAAACTTACATGATGTTGGAGAAGTTACTTATCTTTTCCTAGACTTTTTTTCTTATTAGTAGTAAGAATATGAGGGATGCCTGGATGGCTCAGTCAGTTAAGTGTCTGCCTTTGGCTCAGGTCATGATCCTGGGGTCTTGGGATGAGTCCCTCATTGGGCCCCTTGCTCAGTGGGGAGCCAGCTTCTCCCTCTGCCTGCTGTCCCTCATGCTCTCTCTCTGACAAATAAATAAATTAAAAAAAATTTTAAAGAATATGAATACCTATCTTCTAGAGCCATTTTGAAGATTACTCACTGTGCTATTAAAATGCTGGCCCTGCCAGTAGATAGCAATGACTATCATTATTAGAAAACAGCTAGTATGGACTAAGTACTAACAACATGATCAGTGACTTAATGAAGTGACCCCAGAGAATTGTTTAATGGCTTTGTCTATTGCTGATGGGCCCTTTGGCAAAACCCTGCTAGACCATTGAATACAATTACTTCATTTTACAGAGAGAAAAACTGAGGCCCAGCCGGAGGACATAACTGGAAGGGTGACAGCAGGGCAGGTAAAGCTAGAACCTATTTTGCACTCAACATCCTGTGCTATCCCCATCATCCTGTAATTCATTCATATTTTCTTCCAAGGTTATTTAGGTATTTCATTTCCCATTGCTTTTTCACCAGGAGAAGCCCAGTCCTGAGATCTTCAGGTGGGCCCATGAAAAGTGGCTGGTTAAGCTGAGCATAGTCCTGTACTTGTGGGGCAAAACAAACAGATCACTGGTCCCTCTGGTGCCCCACTGCAAATGCCACTGTTTGATGTCCCTGCACTCCGTGGGAAGAGAAGAGCAAAGTTCACCTGGTTTCTCAGCTGTTCCAAAGTAAACCTCTGGCCTACACAGATCTGTAGGGAACTGGTGTCAACTGTTGGATTCTACAGTTGAATGATTTCAACCTTTTAATTTTTCTAAATATTCTAATATTCTAAATATTCCTACAGATAGGACTTATTCGTAAATATGTACAACTTATCTATGTGTACAACTTAGTAAAACTAATCAGCCCCCTAGGAGCATCTGCCTGAAAACAGGTTAATGAGCCTCTATCCTCACTCCTTCACTCCAGAGGAAAGTGGCATGAGGTCACAGAAAAATCACTGAACTGGAGCTATAAATACACAAAAATTGTAGGTCAAGTGGTGTGTGTGTGTGTGTGTGTGTGTGTGTGTGTGTGTGTCTGTGTGTGTTACTAAGGTTAGAGTCCTAGGATCTTATTACATCTGAAATGGGTCCAATGGTATCCTCAATATGTTGAAATGTGAAACATTAATTATATGCTCTGGTCTTCTTTCCAAGTTCTTAAAATTCAGAGAAAGTAGATGTAGGGTACATGACAACTCTTCCCCAGTGCCAGTGAAAAGTCTCTGCTGAACCAGGATCTTTGGGCTCCTGCCTTATGCCACTGAAGATAACCCACAGATTTGGCTCTCCTGGTGGGGAAAATTAGCAGCATAAATTCAAGCCCCTCAGAGCCAACAGTCTCTGAGGCTTTGGGCAAAAGAGCCTGAGGACTTTGTAACAGGTGAAACTCCAGGAGTCTTCCTGGAAACACCAACATAAAAGATAAGCATGCAACTGGCTTCTGGGGGCCAGCCTGCAGGGAGATTACCTAGGAGTAGATGTGAAAATACCTTTCCTAAGAAGGACCAAAGGATCCAGAGCAATCTGGATCTATAAGTGGAATCAAAATTGCACAGAAAAGACGCAACAAGGATAAAGGAACAAACAAGGCCTAGACCAAAGTAGAGAAGGGAATAAAACCAAGAAACCCTAGAAAGCAAGCTACTGCATTTTAAAATAATGCACAATAGCCAAGTTATGGAAAGAACCTAGATGTCCATCAACAGATGAATGGATAAAGAAGATGTGGTATATATATACAATGGAATACTATGCAGCCATCAAAAGAAATGAAATCTTACCATTTGCGACGACATGGATGGAACTAGAGCATATTATGCTTAGCGAAATAAGTCAACTGGAGAAAGACAACTATCACATGATCTCCCTGATATGAGGAAGTGGAGATGCAACAGGGGTGGGGGTTAAGGTGGTAGGAAAAGAAAAAATGAAACAAGATGGGATCGGGAGAGAGACAAACCAAAAGAGACTCTTAATGTCATAAAACAAACTGAGGTGGGGGTGGGGGGAGAGAGGGGTTGGGAGAGGGTGGTGGGGTTACTTTATATGTTTAAATAAAAAAAGCTTAAAGAAAAAAAATAAAATAAAATAATGCACAAGATGACAGACGAGGGAGTTCTGTGAAGTAAGAAACCCTTGCCTAAAAGCACCCTTATTCTAAAAGTACAACACCTAAAGTTGAACAGAAAGTACCATAGTCAAATTCCATACAAAATTAGTACAAGGAAAAATAACATGTCTACAGACAAAGTTGGCCAGAAAGATTTGCCTACAAAATAGCTAAACTCTGTGATCTATACAAAGGTATGAAGAGAGCTGGAAACAATAAAGATGTGGGTGGATAGTACAGATTTCTTTTTATCATTTAAAAATTACATTAAAAGATAATTGATACTTGATATAAAAATAATAAAAATTATTGTCAAGTTTCTAATGTATGCACAGGTAAAATATATGATTGTAAGAACACATGAATAAAAGAGGGAAATTAGTGGGGATAGTGCAGTCAGCTTGAGCTGGCTTGCAAAAGCTGATTGTAGGGGTGCCTGGGTGGCTCAGTGGGTTAAAGCCTCTGCCTTTGGCTCAGGTCATGATCCCAGGGTCCTGGGATCCAGTCCCGCATTGGGCTCTCGGCTCTGAAGGGAGCTTGCTTCCTCCTCTCTCTCTGCCTGCCTCTCTGCCTACTTGTGATCTCTGTCTGTCAAATGAATAAATAAAATCTTTAAAAAAAAAAAAAAGCTGATTGTACATATCTCTTCTTTTTTTTTTTTTAAAGATTTTATTTATTTGTTAGAGAGAGAGCAAGCACAGGCAGACAGAGTGGCAGGCAGAGACAGAGGCAGAGGGAGAAGCAGGCTCCCTGCCAAGCAAGGAGCCCGATGTGGGACTCGATCCCAGGACACTGGGATCATGACCTGAGCCGAAGGCAGCTGCTTAACCAACTGAGCCACCCAGGCGTCCCATGTACATATCTCTTCTAAACTTTGAATTCACTGACATCACTTTGGTAGCTTGAAATTATCCATGTAAAACTATTTACTTCATGAAATTGGTAAATGATACTAATCAGGGCCTTTTTTTTTTTTTTTTTACCTTAAAGACCTGCTTTTTAAATGTTTATCCAGAAATCACTGACAAAAGTGAAACTCTAATATTACAGGATTTTACATTATTCACAAAGTGATATAACATTATTTTAAACTTATTTTTTACTGAAGTATAATTAACAATACAGTGTTATATTAGCTTTGGATGTACAATACAATGATTCAACAGTTCTGTACGTGAGTCAGTGCTCATTAGGATAAGTGTATTCTTAATCCCCTTCATCTGTTTCACCCCTCCCCCCACCCACATCCTCTCTGGCAACCATCAGTTTGTTTTCTGTATTTAAGAGTCTGGTTTTTTGTCTCTTTTTTATTCTTTGTTTGTTCATTTGTTCATTGTTTGTTTCTCAAATCTGCATATGAGTTAAATCACATGGTGTTTGTCTTCTCTGATTGACTTATTGTACTTAACATTATACTCTCTAGGTCAGTCAATGTTGCTGCAAATGGCAACATCTCATACTTTATTTTAGAGCTGAGTAATACTCCATTGTGCACATATACACACACCATACTTTCTCTTCCATTCATCTATCAATTAACACGTGGGTTGCTTCCATATCTTGGCTATTGCAATAAACATAGGGTTGCCTCTATTCTTTCAAATTAGAATTTTTATTTTCTTTTGGTAAATACCCAACAGTAGAATTACTAGATCATATGGTAATTTTATTTTTAATTTTTTGAGGAACCCCCATACTGTTTTCCACAGTGACTGCAACAATTTGCATTCCCATTAACAGTACATGAGGGGGTCCCTTTTCTCCACATCCTCGCCAACATGTGTTATTTCTTGTCTTTTTAATTTTAGCCATTCTGACAGGTGTAAAGTAATACCTTACTATGGTTTTGATTTGCGTTTCATTGATGATTAGTGATGCTGAGCACCTTTTCATGTGTCTGTTGGATCTTTTGTATGTTTTTTGGAAAATTTCCTATTCATGTCTTATGCCCATTTTTAATTGGATTATTTGGGGTTTGTTGGTATTGGATTATTTTATTTTGAAGATGGTTTCCTTTGCCATGCAAACCCCTTTTATTTTGTGTAGTCCCAACGGTTTAATTTTTGCTTTCATTTCCCTTGCCTGAGGAGACATATCTAGAAAAATGTTTCTATAGTCAATGTCAAAGAAATTACTGCCTATGTTTTCTTCTAGAAGTTTTGTGATTTCAGGTTTCATATTTAAGTCTTTAATCTATTTTGAGCTTATTTGTGTGTATGGTGTAAGAAAATGGTCCAGTTTCATTTTTTTGCTTGTAGCTGTCCATTTTTCCCAGCATCATTTATTGAAGAGGTTGTCTTTTCCACATTGTATATTCTTGCCTCTTTCTTCATGGGCAGATTAACCATAAGTGTGGGTTTTTTGGGGGCGGGCCCTCTATTCTGTTTTATTGGTCTCTGTGTCTATTTTTGTGCCAAGGTCATACTGTTATGCTTATTACAGCTTTGTAATGTAACTTCAAGTCTGGAATTGTGATACCTCCACTTTGTTCTTCTTTCTCAAGTTTGCTTTGGCTATCAGGGTCTTTTGTGGTTTCTTACAAATTTTAGTATTATTTGTTCTAGTTCTGTGAAAATGTCATTGATATTTTGACAGGGATTGCATTAATGTATGGATAGTTTGGGGTAGTATGAACATTTTAACAATATTGGCTCTTCCAATCCAGGAGCATGGACTTTCTTTCCATTTGTTTGTATCATCTTCAAGTTCTTTTAGAGCTTTCAGGGTACGGGTCTTTCACCTCCTCAGTTAAGTTTATTCCTAGGCATCTTATTATTCAGGGTGCAATAGTAAAATATTGTTTTCTTAGTTTCTATTTCTTCTGCTTCATTTTTGGTGTACAGAAATGCAACAAATTTCTGTATATTAACTTTGTATCCTTATCTGACACTAGTGTTAAGCTAAAGATAAGTATTGTAAACTTAGGAGAAGACATTAAGAAATTTAAAAATAACTAAAGAGCAAATAGAGACGATAAAATGTAATACTAAAAAACACTCAAGCCAATAGAAGGCAGAAAAGAGGAAGCAAGAAACAACAAGAGGGGGACGCCTGGGTGGCTCAGTTGGTTAAGCAGCTGCCTTCGGCTCAGGTCATGATCCCAGCGTCCTGGGATCCAGTCCCACATCGGGCCCCTTGCTCGGCAGGGGGCCTGCTTCTCCCTCTGCCTCTGCCTGCCACTCTGTCTGCCTGTGCTCGCTCTCGCTCTCTCTCTCTGACAAATAAATAAATAAAATCTTAAAAAAAAAAAAGAAACAACAAGAGGAAACTGAAAACAAATATTAATAATTACATTATATATAAATGAACTAAACACATCCTTTAATAGGGTAGAGATTGTTACACTGAGTGAAAAAAGAAAGACCCAACCATATGCTCTTTATAAGAAACCCTCCTTAATATAAACAGATGGATTAAAGTAAAAGAATAGAAAACAAATATAAGCACACAAGGCATAAGAAAGATGGAGTGATCATATTAATATCCAATGACATAGACTTAAGAAGTATTACCAGGGACAACAGGGACATTTCATAATGATGAAGCAGTCAACTCATTAAGAAATCTTAACATCCTGGGGCACCTGCATGGCTCAGTTGGTTGGGCGTCTGCCTTTGGCTCAGGTCATGATCCCAGGGTCCTAGGATAGAGCACTGGACTCCTTGCTCTTTAGGGAGCCTGCTTCTCCCTCTCCCTCTGCCTGCTGACCCCCTGCTTGTTTTCTCTCTGTGTCTCATCAAATAAATAAATAAAATCTTTAAGAGAAGAAGAAGAAGAAGAAGAAGAAAGCAAGCCTAACACCCTAAATGTATATGTATCTAACAGATACATATACAAAAAATATATAGCAAAAATATATAAACAAAAAATATATAAAAATAAATATAAATAATATATTATATATATAAATATATTAAAAATATATAGCAAAATCTGGCTGAACTGGAAGGAGAAATGAGCAAATCCATATTTAAAGTTAATTAATTAATGCAAAAAGTAGACAGAAAATGAGTCAAGATGGAGGGTTTAAACAATAACATTAACCAATTTGACCTAATTGCTCTTTATAGAGCTACACTACATATTACAATCTACACATTATAGAACTACACCCCCAAAATACAAATTACATATTTTTCTCAAGTGTGCATAGAACAACCACCAAGATAAACCATCTGCTGGCCATTACAAAAAAGACAATAATTTAAGAGGATTGAAGTCTATAGAATATATCTTCTGACCATGAAGAAATTAAATTAGAAATCAGTAACAAAAGGATACCTGGAAAATCATCAAGTATTTGGAAATTAAAAATTACTTTTAAATAATCAACTGATCCAAGAAGAAATCTTTGGAAAATTAGAAAAAAAAACTGTTACCTGAATGCTAAAGAAAATATAACATACCAAAATTTGAGGGATGCAGACCAAGTAGTACTTAAAAGGAACTTTATCACTTTAAATGTCTGTATTAGAAAAGAAGACTGTTCTAAATTACTGATTTAAACTTGTACCTTAAGAATCTAAGGGAAAAAAGCAAATTAAATGAAAAGGAAGTAGAAGAAAGGAAATAAGGGCAAAAACAGAAAATGAGGGTACCTGGGTGACTCAGTCAGTAAAGCATCTGCCTTTGGCTCAGGTCATGATCCCAGGATCCTAGGATTGAGTCCCACATCAGGCTCCCTGCTCAGTTGGGAGTCTGCTTCTCCCTCTGCCTGCCCCTACACCCTGCTCATGGTCTTTCTCTCTCTCTCGCATGCTTTCTCTCAAATAAAATAAAGACTTAAAAAAAAAAAACAGAAAATCACATAGAAAATAGGGAAATAGTGAATATTAAAAAAATAAAAATTGTTCTTTGAAAAGTTTGATAAAATTGATAAAGCTGTAACTAGACTGATCAAGAAAAATGAATAGAGAAAACATAAATTACCACTATGGAAAATGGAAGAATAGATATCATTACACAACCTATAAATATTACAAGATAGCAAGGAAATATTTTGGACAAGTTTATGGCAAAAATAGATAATTTAGATGAAATAGACAAATTCCTTGAAAAACACAAATTCTACAACTCTAGATTTTCACTGGGTCTTCTTTAAGCCTTAGACTTTTTTCTTTGTTATGTTCATATTTTCATTTAAATCCTTGTGAATATTTATCACAACTATTTTAAAGTTCATTGCCTGTATCTGATAAAGGGCTAGTATCCAAGACCTTCTCAACTCAACACCCCCAAAAATGAATAATCCAGTTATGAAGTGGACAGAAGATATGAAAGGATATCTTTCCAAAGAAAATGTTGAGATGGCTAACAGAGACATGAAAAGATGCTCAACATCACTCATCATCGGGAAATACAAATCAAAACCATGATAAGACACCATCTCACATCTGTCAGAATGGCTAAAATAACAACACAAGAAACAGATATTGGCGAGGTTGTGAAGAAAGGGGAAGCCTCTTGCACTGTTGGTGGGAAGGCAAACTGGTACAGCCACTATGGAAAACAGTATGAAGTTCCCTCAAAAAGTTAAAAACAGAAATACCCTATGGTCCAGCAATTACACTACTAGGTATTTATCCAAAATTAACAAAAATACAGATTTAAAGGGGGCACACACTCCAGTATATATAGCCTTATCAACAATAACCAAAATATGGAAAGAGGCAAAATGTCCATCAACTGATGAATGGATAAAGAAGATGAAGTGTGTATATATATATATATACACACACACAGTGGAATATTACTCAGTCACCAAAAAGAATGAAATCTTGCCATTTGCAACAACATGGATGGACATAAAGTGTATTACTTAAGTGAAATAAGTCCGTCGGAGAAAAATACCAGATGATTTCAGTCATATGTGGAATTTAAGAAACAAAACAGATGAACATATGGGAAGGGGGTAAAAAGACATAGAGGGAAACAAACCATAAGAGAACCATAGAGAAGAAACCATGGAGGGAGGGGGGTCGGGGATTGCCTAGATGGATTAAGAGTATTAAGGAGGGCACTTATGATAAGCACTGGGTATTATATGTAAGTGATGAATGACTGAATCCTACTCCTGAAACCAATATTCCATTGCATATTAACTAATGAGAATTTAAGTAAAAACTTTAAAAAAATTTTTAAATCAAGTCCATTGTCTAAATACCATCATATCTTTGATTTTTAGGTGTGTGGGTTTTTTTTAAAAAGGTTTTGTTTATTTATTTGGGGGCATGGGAAGGGGCAGAGGAAATCTCATGTGGACTCTTAAGCAGTCTTTATGCTGAGCATGAAGGCCGACACAGGGCTCCATCTCACAACCCCGAAATCATCACCTGATCCAGAATCATGAGCCTGGCACTTAAACAATTGAGCCACCCAGGTGCCCCTCTAGGTGTGTTTTTATTGGTTGATTTTTCTTCTGACTCTGAGTCACATTTTACACTTCTTTGCATATCTGGTATTTTTGCATTTAATTCTGGATATTACATAAGCTACATTTCTGAACATTTAGATTTTGTTGGCGTCCTTTAATGTGTATTGAGACTTATTTTAGAAGGCATTTAAGTTACTTACAGATCAGCTGGTCCTACCAAATCTAGTTTCACTCTCAGGGCAGGTATAGAGCAGCCCTTAGTCTACAGCTACTTTATTTATCCTCACATCCAAGGTCTGACCTTCAGTGAAATCAGGTGTTCAATTAGATCTCTTCACTCTGGATATAGTAGGAACACAAATGATTCCTAGCTCTGTGTGGGCACTGGGAATTGTTCAGCTTACAGGTCTCTCACAGTTATTCTTTGTCTAGTCCTACAGATTTCAATTTCATTCTACACTCATGCAGATTAGTATTTCAGCAAACATTCAAGGGGACTCTTCTACAGATGTCTTCTGTATACAAACTCCAGTCATCTTGCTTCTTTCCAAGCTCTTATCTGTTTCCTCAACTCAGTGTGACAGGCTTTCTTGGGTTCCCCCTCCCTGTGCCATCATCTGGAAATTTCCTCCAGGCAAAAAGTAGGGTCATCATCCTGCTTACCTCTTTTCTTTCCCTTATCTCAGGGACCAGAGTCCTGTGCTGCTATTGTCCAATGTTTGAAAACAGTTGTTTCATACACTGTGTCAGTTTTTTAGTTGTTTATGGAAGGACGGCAAGTCCTGTACTTGTTACTCTTTCACAGACATAAGCAGGAATCCACACTCATAAAACTAACATTTAACAATATGTAACTTAGGGTCCCATTCAATATTTACTGAAGCACCACCACAAGCTGCAATTATGATAACACATAATATGGCAAAATCTCTGATAAGAAACACTTAATTGAGCAGCCAAGAATACTATATCCAGATAGGTTATCACTGAAAATAGAAGGAGAGATAAAAAGCTTTCAGGACAAACAAAAACTGAAAGAATTTGCAAACACCAAACCAGTTCTACAGGAAATATTGAAAGGGGTCCTCTAAGCAAAGAGAGACCATAGTGTAGTACATCAGAAAGGAACAGAGACAATATATAGTAACAATCACCTTACAGGCAATACAATGGCACTAAATTCATATCTCTCAATAGTTACCCTGAATGTAAATGGGCTAAATGCCCCAATCAAAAGACACAGGGTTTCAGAATGAATAAAAAAACAAAACCCATCAACATGCTGCCTACAAGAAACTCATTTTAGACCCAAAGACACCTCCGGATTGAAAGTGAGGGGGTGGAAAACAATTTACCATGCTAATGGACATCAGAAGAAAGCTGGGGTGGCAATCCTTATATCAAATCAATTAGATTTTAAGCCAAAGATTATAATAAGAGATGAGGAAGGACACTATATCATACTCAAAGGGTCCAACAAGAAGATCTAACAATTTTAAATATCTATGCCCTTAACATGGGAGCAGCCAACTATGTAAACCAAGTAATAACAAAATCAAAGAAACACATTGACAATAATACAATAATAGTAGGGCACTTTAACACTCCCCTCACTGAAATGGACAGATCATCCAAGCAAAAGATCAACAAGGAAATAAAGGTCTTAAATGACACACTGCAGCAGATGGACATCACAGATATATTCAGAACATTCCATCCCAAAGCAACAGAATACACATTCTTCTCTAGTGCCCATGGAACATTCTCCAGAATAGATCACATCCTGGGTCATAAATCAAGTCTCAACCGGTATCAAAAGATTGGGATCATTCCCTGCATATTTGCAGACCACAATGCTCTAAAGCTAGAACTTAATCACAGGAGGAAATTTGGAAAGAGCCCAAATACATGGAGACTCAACAGCATCCTTCTAAAGAATGAATGGATCAACCAGGAAATTAAAGAAGAATTGAAAAAAATCATGGAAACAGATGATAATGAAAACACAATGGTCCAAAATCTGTGGGACACAGCAAAGGCAGTCCTGAGAGGAAAATATATAGCAATACAAGCCTTTCTCAAGAAACAAGAAAGGTCTCAAATACACAACCTAACCCTACACCTAAAGGAGGTCGAGAAAGAACAACAAAGAAAGCCTAAACCCAGCAGGAGAAGAGAAATAATAAAGATCAAAGCAGAAATCAATGAAATAGAAACCAAAAAAACAATAGAACAAATCAACGAAACTAGGAGCTGGTTCTTTGAAAGAATTTAATAAGATTGATAACCCCCTGGCCAGACTTATCAAAAAGAAAAGAGAAAGGACCCAAATAAATAAAATCATGAATGAAAGAGGAGAGATCACAACCGACACCAAAGAAATACAAACAATTATAAGAACATATTATGAGCAACTCTATGCCAACAAATTTGACAATCTGGAAGAAATGGATGCTTTCCTAGAGACATATAAACTGCCAAAACTGAACCAGGAAGAAATAGAAAACCTGAATAGGCCCATAACCAGTAAGGAGATTGAAACAGGCATCAAAAATCTCCAAACAAACAAAAGCCCAGGGCCAGATGGCTTCCCAGGGGAATTCTACCAAACATTTAAAGAAGAATTAATTCCTATTCTACTGAAACTGTTCAAAAAAATAGAAATGGAAGGAAAACTTCCAAACTCATTTTATGAGGCCAGCATCACCTTGATCCCCAAACCAGACAAGGATCCCATCAAAAAAGAGAATTACAGACTAATATCCTTGATGAACACAGATGTGAAAATTCTCACCAAAATACTAGCCAATAGGATCCAACAGTACATTAAAAAGATTATTCACCATGACCAAGTGGGATTTATTCCAGGGCAGCAAGGTTGGTTCAACATCTGCAAATCAATGTGATACAATACATTAACAAAAGAAAGAACAAGAACCATATGATACTCTCAATAGATGCTGAAAAAGCATTTGACAAAGTTCAGCATCCCTTCCTAATCAAAACTCTTCAAGGTGTAGGGATAGAGGGCACATACCTCAATATTATCAAAGCCATCTATGAAAAACCCACCACAAATATCATTCTCAATGGAGAAAAACTGAGAGCTTTTCCGCTAAGGTCAGGAGCACGGCAGGGATGTCTGTTATCACCACTACTATTCAACATAGTACCAGAAGTCCTAGTCTCAGCAATCAGACAACAAAAAGAAATTAAAGGCATCCAAATTGGCAAAGAAGAAGTCAAACTATCGCTCTTTGCAGATGATATGATACTATATGTGGAAAACCCAAAAGGCTCCACTCCAAAACTGCTAGAGCTTGTACAGGAATTCAGTAAAGTGTCAGGATATAAAATCAATGGACAGAAATCAGTTGCATTTCTTTACACCAACAACAAGACAGAAGAAAGAGAAATTAAGGAGTCAATCCCATTTACAATTACACCCAAAACCATAAGATATCTAGGAATAAACCTAACCAAAGAGGCAAGGAATCTATACTCAGAAAACTATAAAGTACTCATGAAAGAAATTGAGGAAGACACAAAGAAATGGAAAAATGTTCCATGCTCATGGATTGGAAGAATAAATACTGTGAAAATGTCTATGCTACCTAAAGCTATCTACACATTTAATGCAATGCCTATCAAAATCCCATCCATTTTTTTCAAAGAAATGGAACAAATCATCCTAAAATTTATATGGAACCAGAAAAGACCTCGAATAGCCAAAGGAATATTGAAAAAGAAAACCAAAGTTGGTGGCATCACAATTCCAGACTTCAAGCTCTATTACAAAGCTGTCATCATCAAGACAGTACGGTACTGCACAAAAACAGACACATAGATCAATGGAACAGAATAGAGAGCCCAGAAATATACCCTCAACTCTATGGTCAACTAATCTTTGACAAAGGGGGAAAGAATATCCAATGGAAAAAAGACAGCCTCTTCAACAAATGGTGTTGGGAAAATTGGACAGCAACATGCAGAAAAATGAAATTGGACCATTTCCTTACACCACACACGAAAATAGACTCAAAATGGATGAAGGACCTCAACGTGAGAAAGGAATCCATCAAAATCCTTGAGGAGAACACAGGCAGCAACCTCTTCGACCTCAGCCGCAGCAACTTCTTCCTAGAAACAACGCCAAAGGCAAGGGAAGCAAGGGAAAAAGTGAACTATTGGGACTTCATCAAGATCAAAAGCTTTTGCACAGCAAAGGAAACAGTCAACAAAACCAAAAGACAACTGACAGAATGGGAGAAGATATTTGCAAACGACATATCAGATAAAGGACTAGTATCCAAAATCTATAAAGAGCTTATCAAACTCAACACCCAAAGAACAAATAATCCAATCAAGAAATGGGCAGAGGACATGAACAGAGATTTCTGCAAAGAAGACATCCGGATGGCCAACAGACACATGAAAAAGTGCTCCACATCACTGGGCATCAGGGAAATACAAATCAAAACCACAATGAGATACCACCTCACACCAGTCAGAATGGCTAAAATGAACAAGTCAGGAAATGACAGATGCTGGCGAGGATGCGGAGAAAGGGGAACCCTCCTACACAGTTGGTGGGAATGCAAGGTGGTGCAACCACTCTGGAAAACAGCATGGAGGTTCCTCAAAAAATTGAAAATAGAGCTACATTATGATTCCGCAATTGCACTACTGGGTATTTACCCTAAAGATATAAACGTAGTAAAAAAAAAAAAAAAAAAGATATAAACGTAGTGATCCGAAGGGGCACGTGCACCCGAATGTTTATAGCAGCCATGTCCACAATAGCCAAGTTATGGAAAGAACCTAGATGTCCATCAACAGATGAATGGATAAAGAAGAGGTGGTATATATATACAATGGAATACTATGCAGCCATAAAAAGAAATGAAATCTTGCCATTTGCGATGACATGGATGGAACTAGAGGGTATTATGCTTAGTGAAATAAGTCAATCAGAGAAAGACATCTATCATATGATCTCCCTGATATGAGGAAGTGGAGATGCAACGGGGGTGGGAGTTAAGGAGGTAGGAAAAGAATAAATGAAACAAGATGGGATCAGGAGGGAGACAAACCATAAAAGACTCTTAATGTCATAAAACAAACTGAGGGGGGTGGGGGGGAGTGGTGTTGGGAGAGGGTGGTGGGGTTACATTATATGTTTAAATTTAAAAAAAAAAGAAACACTTAATTGAGTCAGTAGGTAGTAGGGTTAGATTTTTGTAGTAATATTAATGTCTTCCAAGTAATGAGTCAGGATTTTTATTCTACTCGACATTATGAATTTTAAATGTTCAAATATATTTTTAAAATAAACAAATTCATTCCTCTTCCCTTGTTTTTATTGTGTAAGTCCTTGATACTGCACATACTAATGCATTTTTTTTGCACACTTGTAATCACCACTCAGACTCACTTCAGATAGATTTATTGCTTCAATTCTATATAAGTGACTCAACTCTTGAGTAAAATAAAGAATAGTGAGGGAAGACGAGCTTGTCTGGTTCATTTTTTTAAAAAGGTATAATTTAATAGATATTTAATTTAGAAGCATAACTCTAGTATAAAGACATAGTTTTCTCCCCTCAAAAAATCTGAGGACATACAATGAAGTTTTCTGAGCAGACACAATAATTTTTATTCATTGTAATTTTTGTTCACTTTAATTTTTGTATCAGTTACAGCACATAATTACATAAAACAACTGAAGTTAACAGAGGCTCACATGCAGAAAAGTGAGATGTGTCCCCATCATATCTGCAGGTACTGAGCATTTCTGTGGTTGCCCACTTTGATTGGTTTTTAATGTACATGGAATGTACAGGCATCCTGAAGTTCTGTGAAGCAAAACATAAGACAAAGACTTTCAGGTACTTCCTGTGCTTACTAAACACATTTCTATTCCTGTTTTCTAAAAGTAAATGCTAGGTAATGATTTTTTAATGACTTTATTTATTTGACACAGAGAGAGAGATCACAAGTAGGCAGAGCAGCAGGCAGAGGGAGAGGGAGAAGCAGGCTCTCCGCTAATTGGGGAGCCCAATGCTGGGCTCAATCCCAGGACCCTGGGATCATGACCTGAGCTAAAGGCAGCCACTTAACTGACTGAGCCACCCAGATACCCAATTTTTAAAAAATTCTCTCTCTCTCTCTCTCTCTCTCTGTCCCTGTTTCTCCTAACAGACATCAGTGCTATCCTTAAATACATTTTCCATTCCTTTTACTTTCATCATCTTCAACGTATGATATAATTCAACAAAAATTCAGGCACACTCCTAGCAATTTGATTATCCCAGCTCTAATTTTATTTCTCCAATTTAATCCTTTTTTAGGCAACTATACCATTCACACATTATGCCATTTGAAAAATATATATATGTGTGTGTGTATATATATACATGTATATATAACTAGAAAGGGAACACTATAGTGCTAACTATAGTTACAGTTTCTGTTAATATTATTTATACATTGTACTTAAAATCTTTCAAAATTGATCCTCTATGAGTGATATATAGGGGTCATTTCCCTATCCTCTCCCTACACTGAAGGGCTCACCCATGTGTACCTTTTCATTTTGTTAGGGAAAAAATGGAAATGCACAAGTAAACAAGTTCAGTTTCCAAATGATCTCAATTGTACTCTCTGTCTCCTTCCAATGATTTGGTCTTTTTTCAGGTATTCTCTTACACTGTTGTCTAATTGACAGTGTAGCCTCGTATCCTCCTTCAGGGCCAGGAGCAAGCCTTCCCCATCTTCTCCTATCAGTACTGGCCCAAGGCCTGGCACACAATGGTCCTTAAACATATTCACCTGCCCCCCTCCTCATGGTATTGTTCCTCGGTGTTTTATTCTACTCACCAGAGTGTAAACATTGTCCCATGTTAGCAATCGTCATAAGATACTCTGGTCCTAAGTATTTTCGGTAGGCTGTTTTGTCCTGAAGGTTAGCTAAACATGCCGTGTCATCACTGAAGAGCAGGTCCTTAGTTGATGACTGAAACATCTGGAACATCCTGTATTCAAACCCATCTCTTCCAAAGAGTTCCTGCATCAGACAGACAGACAGAGAGTGAGCAGGAGCACCAGGGAGCACAAGGTTGTATATTCTGCCTCAAAAGATCTGAGTCTGCTGTACTACTCAGCTCCAGCCCCTGGGAGACCTGGGACACAGCAATAATTCTCAGAGGCACATGAATAGCAAAAAGCATGGCCTCTGGATTCAAATCGTGGCCCTAGCTTTTCCTTGTCATGTTACTTTAGGAAATTTCTTTACTGAGCTCAGTGAACCTCGGTTTACTCATTTGTAAATGCAGATAATGTATGTAAAGTAACTGCTTAATAAAAGAAGCTTCAAGTTTTGTGGCCACAGTATCACAATTCTGCCAATCATTGCTGGATATTTTCAACTTCCTGGGTCATACTACCTGTCTTCCACTGCCCAAAGCCCTTGCTGCCTTGCCTCTTTTATTCTCTAGATCTGTCCCAGGCACCTGACCATTTCCATCTTTTCTTCCCCTCCTCTCTTTCTTTGTTCAGCCTTATACAGCCAAGGGGCAGGCTGTGTTTTGGGAGACACATGCCTTCAGGTGTCCCTAACCAAGAGCCTTTTGTTTTGCCAGTTCTCCTGGGTTGTAGTCCTCTAACTGGGATGTGTGGGCAGCATATGTTAACACATGGATTATTCATACAGGTGTCTTCCAGGAATGGGGTATACGAATCCGAAAGGCAGATGAGGCTTTGGGTTCTCTTAAGATCATTTGATTTAGACATCCTGCTACTTCATAGCCCTTGTTGGCTGCCTGTAGAAGTCATGAGTTGCCTGAATGTTGGCTCTTGAACTTTCAGGAAGCCTAAAACAATGCTCAGCCTGCCCAGGTTCAGTAATGCATTGAGACCTACCCTAAGTCAGGTAGAGTAGCCTCCTTTCTGTTTTTGCCACATATACCTCCTCACCCTTGTGTTAAGGGCACTAAGCCATCTCCCTTATTCCTATGACAGAAGAAGCAAGAGACAGCTCTCATGAAGGGACTGAACAAGTCCAAGAGGTATCAGGAGTCTGTTCAGAGAGGCAAGTTAGTCTCAGTACCCTTCAGGTACTCATGTGTCCAAGGCTTTTTCAGTCCACTATGATACCCTAGACAGCCCCAGAACATAGCTACCAGCTAGCTTTCTGATTTCATCAGAGGCAGGACTGTGAGAATCTGTTCCACTGCCCATGGAGAAAGGATATGAGATTGGGCTGGGTGCTGGGTGTGCCTGTCAGTTCTGGAGGTGATCTGAGCACTCAGTTGCAGGGATTGTGTGGAAGGAACTTCTGTGTGCCCAAACCTGTTGATTGAAGAGTATCCTGTGAACAAAATCTGCCTTATCTTTCCTTGAGACCACAGCATGATTTGGGACTATGGCCAGGTGGCACCTTCGAGCTTCAGTCACAGGCTTCCTGGTACCATCGAGGCATAGCAGCTCAAAATCTTCCTGTTTCAGATCTTTAGCCCAGATTTCAGGGTTCTTTCCTGGGGCGAAGGAAGGCCAGTCAGCCACAGCTGACAGCTTTGGTCACAGTGCCCTCCTTGGGGTGATGTGACCAACTACCAATGTCTGGGAGAATCACAGAGACACAGAAAAATGAAATAACAAAACTTTAAAAATAAAACAGAAGAAAGAGAAAAATTCATGGTTATAAATTCATAGCCTTTCTAGTTAGTGCGTTTTCAATCCTGTTAAAGGCAAACATTTCTTAAACAGGCCTGAAAAAGCAACAGCCAGAAAGAAGATTGATAAGTGGAACTACATTAAACATTAAAATGTCTGTTCATCCGATGACATCATTAAGAAATGAAAAGGTAAGGCTTTCAGAGAGAAACAAGATATTGTCAATACATATAGCAGATAAAACGTATCCAGAATATATAAGGAATGCCTATAAAAGAAGAGAGTCAGCCATTCTTTAATAAATTTCCCCAGTTGTCTGACTGGGAGTGACTTTCCAGAAGAGACTCAGATTTTTTCCAAGGGAGGAAATGACAACACAGGCACATACCATCAGTGTTCTGGAAGACTGTGCTCTCCTTCACAAAGGCCACGTCTCCCTTTTCAACCAGACATCTGCACAGCAAGGGTCAGGTCAGTGAGGAGCACCAACAGGAGTGGGAGGGAGAGACGCCCAGAGAGAACCACCAAAAGGCTCATTCACCCTCCACTAGAACCACAACGAACACTGACCACATCCACATACACAGCTGTAACACTTGGGATGTCCCTGAGAATTAGAGGGGAAATGTATTCGAAAAAAGAAACCTGCTTATTTTGTTCCTATGGTAGATAACCACTGTTTGGTTCCTGTCTTAAATACTGATTGGTTTCTCCAGAGGAAATGTTTGTGCTCTCCTACTAACAGGGATATTCAAGGATGACTCTCTGGTTGGATCAAAACTCACACCAGAGATTAAAATCAATGTCTAGTCAGTCTTAATGATCACTAGTGAATGTGCATCACTAGATATGTATTCACACTTAATCGCAGAAAACTGTTTCTCTGTGTTTAAGGTCCATTCTTTGTGAGAAATGTCGAACACATTAGCAATCAGTTCTAGGACATCCAATCAGTTGGCAACTGATATTAGTGATCGATTATCAGGAGCACTTCTCCAGTTTTCTCTCTCTCCTAACTGCAGGTCCCTCTATACTTAGCTACGGTCAATTACTCCCATTCAATTTTCCTAAACTCCCTTTGCCCTATTTTTTTATTCTTCCTGTCCTTCATATAATCCCAGTCCTGAATACGTATGACAGTTTGCCTCAGGTGTGTCTGTACCCTAGTAGGGAGGCAGACCAGAGACCCTCCTGATCATTAACTTCTCCTGGGCATTCCTGCTTTCCTCGCTTTACTCTAGATCTGTGGTTCTCAACGTGTGGGCTGGGATCAGTAGCATTGGCACCAGCTGTGAACCGGTCAGAAATGCACACTCTTGGGCCCCACCCCAGACCTACTTCTGGGTGTGGGGCCCAGCAAGCTGTGTTTTATCAAGCCCCCTAGGAGAATCTGTGCTCTAGTGGTGAGAACCACTGTTTGAGAGAGCCACCTCTCCATTCCATAGAGCAATTACTAAAATGTTTTCCAAATTCCCGCATGCCTCTGTCTCACCACATACCCTCTCCTCAACACTCACTCTGACATGTGCTCCTGCTTCCCAGAGAAAATACAGATATCATCACATGGGCTTTCTTCCAGCCTCCCTCTGCCAAATCTGCTAGCTCAAGTCTCCAGTGCTCTTCTCCTGACCTCCAGACACAAAGGAGTGAAGGTCTCTCTCTTCGCAGGTGCCCTGCATCCCATCCTGGCCCACACTCTCAGGTACCTTCTGATAGTTATCCTCTTTCTCTTATATAATTGCAGTCTTTCTCTGTTCACTGGGCTCTTTTGATCAGCATTCATACCTCTTTTCTTTTTTGAAAATCAATAATCCCTGTTTGATCCCACACTGCCCTCAGCAATGGCTTCCCTCCCACACTCATCCAAATACCTAAAAGGAATCTTTGCCCTTGCAATCAGCACCCCTTCACACCACCCTCACTGACCCCTGCCAGTCAGCTTTTGGGATTGACTCACTATTAAATCTGCTCCAACCAGATCCAGGAACCACTTTGCCACACTCATTTTATTTGATCTCTCAAGTCCACCTTTTCCCCAGTTTGAAATGTTATCTTTGTTATACACCAAATATAATGTGCCCATGTATAAGTCTTTGAAGTCTAATCTCCTCCACTGATTTGTCATGTAATTTTTATATCTAGGAAAACAAAATTCCCCTTGTGTAATTTAATTTAAAAATTTTTGACTCTTGTTCAGATTACCAAACATTAATATTTTGAGAACTGACTCCTTTCCCCCATCCCCCCAATCTGTCTGGTCACAGTGGAGGCAGCTAAAACTTTACAATAGAACTTCACTGCATGAGTTATGTGAACATGAAGCTTTCATTGGAACTGGGCTGACAATCCCATTTCCTGGGAATTCGGATGAATACATTATGGTCTGTGTTTGACTGTTTCTTTATAACTAAGAAGCTATAATAATGCTAGTCATAGACATTTCCTTCCATGTAGACTGAGAAACAGAAAAACCACCCTGCGGGGAAAGAATATGAGAGGCATCTCTCTTCTTTAGAGAAAATGGAAGAGGATGAAAAGAGAGGGAGGAGGAGGGAGAAGGAGAAAAAGAAGAAAAGGAGGAGGAGGAGGAGGAAGAAGGGAGGAGGAGGAGTGTGTTCCCTTATGCTAAGCATTCATTCATTGTTTATCTGAAATTCTAATTTAACTGGATGTCCTAAATTTTATCTGGCAACATTCGCCTTAAAGTATCTTGGCTCACTTCCAAGGCTCAAGTCTCATGCCTTCTAAAGAAGAAGTGCTAGGGCGCCTGGATGGCTCAGTGGATTAAAGCCTCTGCCTTCGGCTCAGGTCACATCCCAGGGTCCTGGGATTGAGCCCCACATAGGGCTCTCTGCTCAGCAGGGAGCCTGCTTCCTCCTCTCTCTCTCTGCCTGCCTCTGCCTACTTGTGATCTCTGTCAAATAAATTAATAAAATCTTAAAAAAAAAAAAAAAGAAATCTTTGGGTTTTTTTCACTTTCAACAAAGGAGATTTTATTCATCTCATTAAAGGGAAAAAGACATTAAACAAGTACAAAGAATATATAGTATTCCAGAGAGTGAAAAGTGCTAAAAAATAAAACAAGAAGGGGATATAGAGAAGGAGAGAAATGAGAAGTTGCTGGAGAGGGAAGTGAGATCAAGAGAGATTTTACTTATTTATTGATGTTTAAGGTGAAAAAAACAGCATCATGTGTGGATGCTGGTGGAAATGACCTAGTAGAGAAAATCCTGCGATGGTGCAGCAGCAAGAGGGGAGAAGTGCCAAGCAAAGCCCTTGGCCAGGCTGGAGGAGAGGCTGGTGCAGGCATGGGACAGGGCTGAGCTAGAAGACAGCCAGGTAGCCCATGCAAAAGGAGGGAGGGCGGTGGGTTAGACGTGGCAGTGGGACGTTGTAGCATTTCCTTGGATTGCTTCAATTTTCTCTGGTGAAATAGGAAACAAAGGCATGACAGATGGAGGCAGATGTGTTGGAGGATTGAGGAGAGGACAGAGGATGGCCTCATCTTCTAGAAGAGTGGGTGGTGAAGGCACTAGGCACACGTGCACATTTGGGGTGAGTTCTCCTTACTGTAAAGGGAGGCCAGGCACCCCAGCAGTGCAGATGCCTAGTGGTGGAATGTCAGACCTAAGCAAGGCCTGGTGCTTTGGCCAGCAGAGGGGCAGGCACTTGAGGCTACGCACAGAGAAATGATTATTGTAGTTGGCTGTGGAATGTATGCTGGGTGTGGAGGGGAAAAGAATATGAAGCAGGGAGAGAACAGGGAAGAGTTGGCAGGGTGGGTGGGTCACAAGTCAGTAGGAATGAAGAGCTGTTGGAGCCACGAAACCCAAAGGAGTGGAAATGCAAGTAGGAGGTGTGGGGAGAACGAGCCATCTGAAGCTAAGATTGTTCTGTGGGTGTTGAACTTCATTTGAGGAAGAGGGCAAGTTTTGTTTCAAGACAAAGCTCTGACAATTCTAAGTCCTCTCTGATATCGCATTAGCACCAATAAGACCATCAACCCTAATGCCAATGCATTTTGCGATGTAAGAAAAACAAAACAACCCTACTTTAGCCTAGGTTTCATGTTCAGTGTACACTGAAGTCGTGGAATCTGAAAATATGTCATTATATATGGCTTATGAAAGAGACACAACTTTGGAGATGGCAGGACAAAGTCATCTGGTGGTGTAACAAATAAAGGAGTCCATCCTAGATGCTCACATGTTCTCCAGTTGCCACACAACCCCGATTCACACAGCATGCCTCCTGCCTCAAAGGGTCCCACGCTGCTCAGCATACTTAGAATTAACTCTACCTCCTTGGTCAGGCTGATAGGGCACTAAGACATATCCAGTGCCTCAGCTCCAACCTGTGCACACCCATGCCCCACCCCTTCCATGCCCTGACTTGGGGCCTTCTGTTCTGGCCTCAGACACAGCATGATTTGTCCTGCTCCATGCCTTTGTCCTGGCTGTTCCTTCTTCCTTGATACACTTCCTCCAGCTTTTCTCAGGCCTGATTCCCTGTCAATATTTAGTTCTCAGCTCATACAGTCCCTTCTGCTTGCCAAAGCCTTCCCTGACCACCATTTCCAAAACTGTCCCCTACCCAAGTCACTACCACCCCCACCCCACATTGGTTTCTTTGTACCACTTATCACAGTCAGGAAGTGAGTGGCTGTTGTTTATGTTCATTGTCCTACCCTCTTGAGATGCAGGGGGCAAGGGAACTACTTGTGTCTTGCTGCTACAACCCCTCTACCTAGACCAGTGCCTGCCACATTAATGAGTGTTCAATAAAGTTTCCTGAAGAGCTGAAGGAGCCCAGGAATACCTATTTTTTAAATGTACTCATCAGCCAGGTGTAAGAAGCACATGTCGAGTGCCCATCCTCTGATTTTAAACTGGGGCTCTGAAAGATTCTGTGACCTGTCCACAATCACAAAGAAAAGAACAAAAGTGGACCCAAGGTTGTGACTCTCCACCCCTCATTCTTGCTTCTCCTCAGGCACACTAAGTCAGCTGGATCTGCAGAAAAGCACTCCAGAAAGGAGCTGGGCTTGAGTCCTTGGGGCCAGTGGGAATTTGGGGTTCTATTTTCTAATTCTGGTTCTTCCTAAATACAGCAGCCAGATCCTAGGTGATGGAAAAGATGAAAGGACAAGAGGTTCACTGGGTTGGTGCCCAAGAGAAAGGTGGTGAACAGACACTACTTGCCTGAATGCCCCGCTGAAGCCATAGTATCTCTCGTGGTGGTTGGGAGCACAGATGTGGGCTGGGCTGCTGCCGCCACTGCACAGAGCACAGAGACTGGAATCTGGGTCAGACCCAGGGGCACAGCTTTGACTGAAGAATTCATCTGTGCAGGAAAACACAGTAGGTCAGCTCCTCTCACCTGTGTTAGCAAGAAAGCCTCCGATTTTGTCCCTAGAATTCCTTGAATGATGTAGAGACACATTCAGGGATTTGGTACTATGTTATTACAAATAAGAACATTACAGAATAATGGGGTGACTGGGTGGCTCAGTGGGTTAAGCCTCTGCCTTCGGCTCAGGTCATGATCTCAGGGTCCTGGGATCGAGTCCCGCATCGGGCTCTCTGCTTGGCGGGGAGCCTGCTTTCTCCTCTCTCTCTGCCTGCCTCTCTCCTACTCGTGATCTCTGTCAAATGAATAAGATCTTTAAAAAAAAAAAAAGAACATTACAGAATAAAAAAAAAGTTGCAACTAGAACAAAGTAAACGGGGACTGGCTGAAGTTGTGACAAGGGTCTGTGGAACAGAAGTGGCACAGGGAGGAGGTTTGGAAGTACACATACAGATGTAATACTAAGAGAGAGAGAACAAAACTGAAAGCCCACCCAGTCGAACCTCTTCCACATTTTTCCTGACCTCTGCCACCCTTGCCCTCCCTCATAAGATATTTCATCTTGACTTCAAATCCAGGAAGGAGCCAAGAGGCCCAGATACCAAGCCCTATGTTGGGCCCCAGGGCACTATGGTGAGGACATCACATAGGCCCCATGCTCCTGGAACCCAAGTCCATGAACAATAGTCATAACTCAAGTAGCCACACTAGTGAATTTGTACCCCCAACCCCGGTTTGCAATGGGAAAGAATATGGTTCTATACAGACCTGGGAATCAGGGAGAGACTTCTAGTTGAGAGAGGAAGAATGAATAGCAATTACTTAAGTGAAGGTGAAAGACAAGAGTTTCCCAGACAGGGAGCAGGATCTGTGAAGGCCTAGGGCAGGGTTGGGGGTGGGGGCAAAGACCACAGAAAGGTTAGTAAGAGGCCATTGGGCTAGACCACCCAGTTCAAGAGTGAGTGGCGAGGCGGCAAGGTCCAGACCCACTTTTACACCTTTGTGTAAATTTTGTTCTTTATCCTTAGAGGAATGAGGAGCTTCTGAAGGGCTACAGCAATGCTGGGACAGGAGTGGTGGGCCAGATATAGCCAGATGTGTACTTCGCAAGGACTGGTCTGCCAGTGGGATGAATGGAATCCAGGGCAGATGCGGGGTGCAGGCAGCAGGTTACTGTAATAGTCCAGGGGAGGTGAGGGCAGCTTGGACTAGAGTAGCACAAAGGGAGGGAGACAGTGGAGGGGGACATCACTGGTGATGGATGGGTACATGGAGGATGACAGCTTGGTTTCCTGCTGGGGTAAGTGGATGAACGGTAGGGTCCTCCACTGAGCTAGACAGCTCTGGAGCAGACTCAGCGGAGATGATACATTCTGTTTTGAGCTTAATGTGCTTTTGAGATATCCAACTAGATGTCAAATAGACAGTTCAATATACACAGGTGTGGAGGTCAAAGAGAGATCTGTGCTAGAGATAAAGACACAATAGTTATCAACATATAGATATAATATTAATTATAGTGATAACAGCAAACATGTACCTAGAGCTGGCTATGTGCCTAGTTTCTTATGTTTAACATGATTTTATTTTTAAGATTCTATTTATTTATTTGAGAGAGAGAGAGAGAGAGAGAGAGAGAGCACAAGACAGGGGAGGGTCACAGGGAGAAGCAGACTCCCTGCTGAGCAGGAATCCTGATCCAGTATTCGATCCTGGGACTCCAGGAGCATGACCTGAGCCGAAGACAGTCCTTTAACCAACTGAGCCACCCAGATGCCCATATTATTTGTTTAGATGGTAGAGGCTGTAGGCATGGATGTGATTGCTTGAGGACTGGGTTTAGAGTGGGGGAAGAAAGCTGCTTTAAGCAATTAAAACATTTATTAACCAGGCTGGGAAAGAGGACTTTGTAGGGTTAGGAGAAAAATCAAGCCAGTGTTTTCACAGATATCAGAAGATAGTGTTTTAAGGCAATTTGAAGAAAGAGAAGTCATAGAGGAATGGACTGGAGCATGACCTTCCAACTGAACAACATGGAGGTCACCAGTAACCTTGACCAGAGTCCTTCCTATGGAATGACACAGAGAAGCCAGAGGACAGGGAGTGGAGGAGTGAGTGGGAGATGAGTGGCTCAGACCATGCTGCTAAGAAGTCTGGCAGCAAGGAGGAGGAAAAACAAATCAGAAGCTGGAGGAGACTCCTGGGAGAAGGAGGACTTTTAAAGATGGAAAACCCTGGGGGTATTTAATGTTGAAAGAAATTGTTGGCTATACTAGACAGAGAACTAGTAACCAAAAGTATGAGGCTCTAGGGAGGAAAGAAGGGGAGGCGCCTACACCCAGAGTACAGGTGGAGGAAGGCTGAGCAGATACAGCCCTGAGGAGCCCACAGCTTTGGCAGTGGGATGGTGAGGGGGAAACTTTGACCATTTCTGATGTCTGTTACAGCTGAGGTGAGTCATGTGCTGAGAAAGGGTGGTAGATGAGTGTGGGCTGAAAATGTGTGGACAATGAGGACATTAGGATAATTATTGGGAAGTGTGGGGGTGTGGAGGAGCGACACAGTGAGGGTGTGACTGCCAGAGGCCCGCTGAGGCCAGTAGCTCGACCATTTCCAGTGGAATGAACCATTCTACCCCATGATTTCCCAGCCATGTTTAGCTGCTAAGGTGTAGAGAGTGAAGAGAGCAGGTAATGGGGTTTGTGCAGAGGTGGGGTTTGTCAGATGGCTGGGAAAAGCAGGGCACCAGGAGACTTTTAGGTACTGGCAAGAGTACTGCTAAATGACAAATATAAGAATCTAAGGTCGATAAGAATGCAAGTGAAAAAGCACTCAAGGACTTACTGGTATATGGTTTTTGGTTTTTACAAAACAAGCAGTCTGGTTTATATGGGAAAACAACACACACACACACACACACACACACCACTCTTGCTATGCAACCCAGGCTTGTTCCCTGAGTCCATTGTAACACATAAAGAGTAGGGCATTTCCCTGATAACTGCCCATTGGACCAAGCCATTCCCCTCAGAAGTAAGGAGGTGAGGAGAAGGGGGAGCACCTGCTCAAGGAGAGGTGAAGCTCACCTGTAATGTCTGCCCAGCCCTTGACCCCCCCCTACCCATTCATGCCATCCCTTGACATTCCTTGCCATTGAACTGAATTCCTGTACAATACAGGTACAGGCCAAAGGAAGGGGCTGCCACACTGCTTCCCAGAACACACTTACCAAATTTACAGGATCCGGTTTTGTTGTATATTAAACCCATAGGGATGATCCAGCCTGCAGAAGTACCAACTGCCGGGTGGCAGGACCTCTTGCCTTGCAGAGAGTCCCAAGTGAAGTAAGGATCTGATTTCTTTACCACTGCCACAACGTAATGACCTTGCAACAGAGATATCAAAATGCAATTTCAGTAGCTCCAGGACCCTCTGAAAATGTCTTCTAGAGCTGTTACAGTTAGTCCCTGCCTGCCACTCTCCCAGGGGAGGGGGCGTAGCTTGAACCCCTCACCTTGCTCTAGCAGAAGACTCTCCCAATAATTATCATTATTAGGTATGGGGCCAAACAGTCTGAAACTACCGCTCTCTGGATGTGTCTACATATATGCATCCAGAAATATTTACAAATATACTTCATACTTTTTCAGTGGACTCCTGCTGTACATTCTTTACTGAAAGATACTTTATTCTCCCACAATGATATACTGATTCAGCAAAAGTAGATACAGCTGTCTCCTTCTGTTTATTGGTTGAATCTAAGTTATGTTCCACTGTATGGAAGTGCCATATTTTGTAACCCCCTACTGGTGCCCACAAGTTGTGACCACTTTGCCATATTAGAAGTTATCTATATAAATCTTGTACATGTATGTGTGCACCTGTTGAAATATTTCTGTTGAAGTCCCAAAGAAAGAGCTTTAATAACTCCTTCTTTTAAAGTCTCTGATTTTCTAGATTTATAACATCATTTTCTAATAGTGACAATTTAATCTCTTTTTTCTCCAATATTAAAAATATGTTTCTAATCTTTTCAGTCATACTGCATTCACTTCCAAAGTAATACCAAGTGTCTTTGGTAGGAGTGAGACTTCTTCTCATGTTCTTGATTCTAATGGAACACCACGGATATTTCATATATTCCTATCCCAATACTCTGTAACTGAATTATGCGCTTTGACTGAGGCTTAAATAGCACATCTGAATTTATAAGAAAACTAGAATCTTAAATCTTGAGAACTAGATGATAATGTGGTCCTCCACCACCACTCCAAACCCCCCTCCCTACTACACTTCCTTTCTTGCCATCATGGTTTCTACAGAGTCAAACCTGGAAAAATTGGAAGTGAATGTGGCAGGTGGAAGACCTGCCTTGCCAGTTACTTCCTAAATGACCTAGGACAAGTCACTTAGTGTCTAGGATCCTCAGCTTCTCCTCAGTAAAATGGTGACAACGATACCTATCCAGGGGGATTTTCAGGGGGATCAGATGTGCTAATATGGGCACATTGTACACTAGGATATGACAGGGAGGTTACGTTGTTGGGTTTCCAACCATGCTGCTAGTGGCACAGCAGTACCAGAGCCCCTCTCTCAGTGAAGCAGATTCTCCTGAAGCCACAGCTAGCCCTGGATTACCAGACTGTGCTCTATTACACCATTCTGGGAGCCAGATACTATTACAGCACCTTTCTGGAGGTGTAACTAATTCTGCACAAATGGCATTAATTATTGCCATCGTGTGTGTGTGTGTGTGTGTTTGGAGTTGATCCCTCTCTGCCTCTACTTAAATCTAACCTTCTCCTTCTCAGCCAGCCACCCTGAACTCTCTTCTAAGCATCTTTGTTGACTTGCATTTGTGTATCACTGCAGTTCCTGGAAATTTCAACCATTCTTGAAACGGAGTTCTTTCTGACTTCACATATTCTATACTCAATAGACTGTATGGCTGACGAAATGCCAGCCCTTAGGGCTGGGGATGAAGACACAACTCACTGAACACTATTAGCCATAAAAGCAGGGGGGACAGGGACAGCGTATCCTGGAGCTTGGGTCCCGTGGCACATGGAGGAGAGCTGCTGCAGGGGAGCAGCTTTGCACTCTAGAAGCCCTGGTGGGGTGTGGGCCTACAGGGCCTCTGCGACCCTGTGATCAGCAGGGACCGGAGCTCCTACTGGTACTGTGGTGGTCCAAACCCACCTCCCCCAGTTTACCTGTCCCATAAGAAACATCAAACCCAAGTGAGCACCTGTTTTCATCCCAGGATCCTCCACCACAGTTGTTTTCAAACCCCAGTGTGCATCAGAGTCAGTTGGAGGGCTTGTTAAAACACAGAGCAGTGGCCCCATCCTTGGAGTTTCTGACTCAACGGATTTGGGTGGAGCCCAAGAATTTGCATTTCTCACAAGTACTCAGGTGATGCTGATGCAGCCAGTCCAGGCACTACAGTGGATTGAGAAATACTGTTCTGTTTTTCCAAGATTACGTACTTCAGGGACAGATCCAGACCCTCCCTGCCTATGTAGAGACACAGACGGGAGAACCTGTCACCTGGTCTATTCTAAAGACAAGATGGACACCTCCACTATTACAGTCAGCTGGCTGAAAGCTGGAAGGTCAAGCTCATTTTCCCCCTCTTCTGCATTAGAGCAGTGGGGACTCTCCTCCTATCCTGAAGCCTCCACTTGGCCCAGAAGTGCCAGGAATGGGCTCCTGCCTCCTGGGGCAGAGAAGGGCAGGCAGCACCTGGCAAGGAGTAGGGTGGTGTATGAGGAAGGGGCTTCCAGTCACATCACCTCTTCTCAAGCCCAGGGGCAGCCACTCCCTGACTGATGGCCCTGGGCCTCATTTTCCCCATCGACACAGGATAATGATGCCCACGGCCTAGAGGACTGCTGAGGAGAGTAAATGGGAATTGTACAAGCAGGAGTCCTTTGTTGTCTGTAAAGAACCCCACAGTCTTTATCTCCACAGCTTTGTGACACATCTGCTCCTTAACAATAAGCTGTAGTGATGGTAGCTCACCCTCCTCGTTTTTATTTTATTTTTTTACAACTCTAGTAACTTTGCTTCATTTTTAAGATTTTTCTCACCCTCACCCCAACGATGGCCTTTACCTTTGAGCGCCAGTGTTACTGATGCTGACTCACCTGCCGCGGGTGTATTTACACACGTAGACCCATCTGTAGGCACTAAAAAAAAAAACAATCGGGATACGTGCCATTAAACTCATATTACTCAACCCAAAGTCATGAGCTTCTCAGTCTCCAGAGTGAGGAATGAAATAAGAAACACCAGCTAAGCAGTTTGTCACTGGTTCTCAACAAGCCAAGATTCTGCAGGCCTGTTTAACCCCTCTCCCTGACCTTTGCCTTTGGACATTAGGTTCTGCCCCAGAATCTCCCCAACACTCAAGGAGTTACAGAGAAAGAAAAGGAGATGCCCTTTGAAGAGGGGCAGAGACTACTGAAGATCTGGAAAAGATCCTTTTGCATTAGCTATGTGATTCAAGTCATCCTGACGTCTTCCTTCCCTTCAGAGCTCTGGTTTGTGGTAGGCAATCATTATATTCTTGCTATGTTGGAAGGGAAAAAACAGCCCAGGGAGTCAGAAAAACCTGGATATGGTCTTCATTCTATCTTGGACAACTCATTCAACTTCTCTAAGCTTAGAGAAGTTTTTTTTAAGAGTTTTTATATCAGTACAACTCTTAGTTTTTATATCAGTAAAATGGAATTACCATTTATCAGTAAAACAGAATTACCAGAGTTGTTTTGTTTGAAGGATAATGGATGGTTTCTTGCTCACTGCCTAACAGATGAGGTGCTTGATAAATTATATTGGTGAAATCTTCTTTTCCCCAGCTTTATTTTTTTTTACGTGAAAGGGTCCCCGCTGAAGAACATGACCTTGTACCCTCACCCCTCAACATTCCAGTGCAGCTGGGGTGAGTTACTTTGGACTAGTAAATTTAGCAAAAGTATTGAACAAGGCACGTGTGGCTGTGCCCTCTTCATTGAACAGTGGGGAGATGGTGGTTTAGATCTTTTCAATGATGCTCTATGACAATATGCATTCTCCTCTGCCCTCAGCCATTGGGTAAGCCACACACCTGTTCTCCTGAACTAGTAGTGGGTAACTCTAATTCCAGGGCAATTTGGCGAGCCCTGAGGCCAGCTCTGTACCATGACCTCCAATATCACCTTTTCAGTAATAAACATCTCTTTTCATTCTCTTTCTGCCTAACTCCTGTGTCCATATCTTCATTGGTTCTGATTCTGGGGAAGGAGGATACTATCTGCTAGCCTCTCCCATAGTTAATTGTTGCCTCAACAATGAACTAAATCATTTCTCCTTCTTTCTATGTCCATGTTGTTAGGTCCATGGCCCAGAGAAAATAAAACACTGATAGGCACCTCCCCTCCCACTTACTGTAGTTCTCTGCCAGGACAGGGACCAGACCACACTGGCCTGCTGTATAGACGAAACCTCCATCCAAAGTCATGGCATCGGCCTCTCCCTTCTGAAGTTAAGAAATAAATCAGTAGTACAACAGTGAAGCTGTTTCCTGTCTCACTGACCCTCAGAGGTGTCTATCTCATTGGTTTTATGTCATATGCCCTTTTGATTCATCACATCATGGACCACCCAAAAAATTTCTCCTGTATCACCATGGGGGTTAGAAAACTGGACATGATGACCCAGAAACAAGTGCCCAATCCAGATCCTGCTCCCTGGCATCTCTGAGCTCTCATTAGACCTGTCTTGAGTACTGGTTATGCCCTCACCACATTTTCTTTGTGACCACTGTCACTCAGTAGTCTACATGTTCAGACTCAGGGGTTGTATTTACTGTTTCTCTTTTTAAAGGTTTTATTTACTGATTTATTTATTTGCGAGTGAGAGAGAGAAAGAGAGAGTACAAATGGGGAGGAGCGGGGGAGGGGAGGGAGGGGGAAAAAGTCTCAAGCAGACTCTTAAGCTGAGCTGAGCGTAGAGCTCGACATAGGACTTGATCTTACCACCTGGAGATCACAACCCAAGCTGAAACCAAGAGCCCAATGCTCAACCCACTGAGCCACACAAGTGTCCCTGTATTTACTATGTTTCCATGGAAATTGTTTTCTTCTGTATGGTGTTCAATTCTGTTCCCATAATCTCATTAGCACTACACTCAGAGCCCTGGTGCAAGAAAGACTTGCAATGAACAATTTCCCTAATTAAATAATTCATTAATAATTATTTTATTTTAATCAATGAAATTTTCCAAAAACAGAACAAAAAATGTATACTTACAGCGATAGATAAGATCACTGAGATAAAAACACACAGATACATACTCACTCTTGGCTTTTGACCTATTAATGGCCCTTCTAGAAATCTTAGAACAGTAGCAACTATACAAACAAAAACTTACCAAGCCTTTACTATGTGCCAGGCCTTTTTAAACACCTTACAGTAACTACCTCATGTATTCCTCACAAAATCCAATAAGATAGGTACTATATAATTCTTCCTCTTTTATACACTAGTGAGGTAAAGCAGAGGGAAGTTAAATAATTTCTCCAATAGATGGTCACTAAAACTAAAACTTAAACAGTTCAAGTCCTTAACTCCTGCTCATAACCGGTATACCACACAGCCTCCTGGATCTGACTATTCCAAAGGACACAAACTTAACAACTATTCTATATACATTTTTTTCATCCATTAAATGGGCAGATAGGCTCATTGTTAGGATTAAATGAGTTAACGTGGGACACCTGAGTGGCTCAGGCAGTTAAGGGTCTGCCTTCGCCTCAGTTCATGATCTCAGGGGTCTGGGATTGAGCCCCATATCAGGTTCCTTGCTCAGCGGAGAGTCTGTTTCTCCCTTTCCCTCTGCCTGCCACTCCTCTTGCTTGTGCTCTCTTTCTCTCCTTCTCTCTCTAACAATTAAGAAATAAAATCTTTTAAATAAATAAATAAATAGATAGATAGGTAAGTTAATGCAAGTTAAGAGCCTGTAAACATGTTTGGCACATAGTTAACTAACTTCTGAAATATTAATTATTATTATTTCTTATGATATATCCAGAAATATTGAGGTTATAGAACAAAAATCTTCAATCCCATATCATCTACAATACCAAAGGATTTGCAAATAATTAAAATGTAGACATTTAGAAATCAGTTAAATAAATCGAAGCAGAAATTCTCAGTGGAATATTGTGCAGCCATTAAAAATATTTTAAATGAATATTCCATTTCCTAAGAAAGTGCACCTACTGTGCCGACTTTAAATAATAACAATAGATAACATTTATTGGCTGCTTATTATATGCTAGGCAATGTTCTGAGCACTCAAATTCATTTAATCCTTAAAATTAACATTAAGGAGACTGTATAAATTGCAAGATCTTAATATGAGTTAGTCTTAGGAAAGTTTATCAAAATAAAGATCTTCTTAAAGAAGAATGCATGTCTTCTGAGTTTTTCAATGTTTTAGTCTTTTATTATAAATTTATTTATAAATAAATAATAAATAAATAAATTTATTATAAATAAATAATAATAATTTATTTATTATAAATAAATATAAATAAATAAATTTATAACAAAATTTCTGCTCATAGAGAAATGAAAAGCTAATAACACAATTCATAACTCAGAAATTATGAGGTAATCTCTGAGTTATAAAGTTGTAAATGATTTTATTTATCTTTCATTTCTCTTCCAGCATATAATATTTTTAGCACCAAAAAAAATTACACTTACAACTCAAGGACTAAAGTTGATTTGCTTTCACAATCCACAGGGGCCCTGGCCAGCCCTCTGGGATGTCACCCCACTTCCTGCAGCTCCCAGGCAGGACCATACTCAAGAGCTCCCAGGACTCCAGAGCTGAGCACCTAAGGAGTCTGGACCTTGGGCCAGCCTGAGCTCCAGCAACATGTTCATTAGAGCTGGATGGGGCTTTGGAGGGTGGGAGCAACACACAACATGTGCATCTTAGCCTCATAGCCAAAAGGAAGACACATGGGAAGAGGGCAGAGAGGCCATATGTCTGGGCATATGAGCCCAGCTGTGTAGGTGAGGCCCTCCTTACTGCGATGGCGGCGATGCAGTCCTCAGTGCTTTCCTCTGTGGTGCACTGTAAAGCACCACCGCTTACAGCACTCCATTCATCACACTTGACCTTTTCATGGTGGCCCACTGCACACCACAGCACCCTCTGGGGGTCTTCCACACCTAGGACAGGTGAACAAAAACTAGGCATCCAAAAGAAGTCCAAAGATGTGTCTGGGAGCTTAGCGCCACTGGCTACAAAAAGGCTGCCCAGTAGGGCCCTCACTGACAGCAGCAGAGTGGGCATGTCTCAGGCCCACATCACTGTTCATTCCTGCCTATAATCCTCCAGGAGAAATGGGGAACTCTGCACCCAGAAAGAGTAGTGAAGGCAGAGCAGTGCCCCACTCTCCTGACCTCACCTCCTTGAGTATATCCTCCTGAGGAGAGCCCTCTCTGAGTACCAGAAGGTCAGGACCTTCCAGAGTTTGTTCTGAGGACTGGGTTCTCCCATCCAGTGACATTCCTCAGTTGGTAGTCATGTGTACTCCTTTGGGTGGGCCTGATTGCTCCCCCCTCCCCCGCCCAATGTCTGCTCACCACAGTATGCCACATCTAACACAGTGGCTTTTGTGGATGCTCACTGACTATTGGTTGACTAAATGAAGACAAAAATAAGGGAAGAAAGAAGAAATGAGCCATAGGGATCTAGAGGAAGGCAAGAGTTGGAAATTCACTCCTGATAGTGGCAGAGGCCATGTTCCCACTTCAGTTTGGGATGTGCCTATTTTCCCCTGTCATATAGACTGGCCACCGAGTGGGGAATCCCTAGTTAAAACACAAGAGCAAGAACCATCATTACTTCAAGTTGACTCTAATCTGAAGGTCTTCAAAACCCTTTTGTGATCTCATAACTCAGCAGAAAATCCCCTCACTAACCCAGTGCAGCTGGTATCTCCCCTGGGCTCCACTGGCCAATGACATTTGGGTAAGTTGAGGTTTGCAAGCACTGGGGAAGCCTCTCTGGCTTTCCTGCTCTGCTGCCCTCCCAGGACTTTACACACCTCTCCTTCCATGCTGAATGGCAGCAAAATATTCGTATCCCACGTACAGCTTGGCATCCATCTTAGGAGGGATTCTTAAAAACCCATGGGTAGCATCTGTAAACAGCAAGTCCTTCCCATGAGGAGAGGCAAAGAGCTGGAATTCTGTCGACTTGTCTTTTCCAAAATGTTCCTGTTCAAAGGACAAAAGAAACAGAGAAGAAGGGAAGCTGGCAAAGCAAGGGAAGGTGATAGCAAACCCAAAACCAGACATGGAAAGCTGGAAGGGAGAAAAGATGAGCACCTGAGAGCTAAGACAAAGCACCAAGCCCACCAAAGCCCCTGTGGTTCCTGGGGTTCTCCCGCCTCTCTCTAGGGAATGCTTTAACCAAATCCCAGCTGGTCTGTCATGAGCAGCTTCAGGGAAATGGCCAGGAGCTCTTCCCCAAGATCCGTAGCAAGAGGTATGGTTACCATGTCCCAGGCAGCTGCCCTTCTCCAAGGGCAAGTTCACACAGGGCAGGCAGTGAAGGCTGCCTCTCTCCTGGCCAGCTGGCTGTCCCAAGTAGCTCTGGAGATCTTCAACCCCGAACAGATGGTGATCCAACACCTGCCACTGAGCCTGGAAGTCAGGAGTCCTGGGCTCCTCTCTGACCTCAGGCCTACCACTAAAGGACCAGCTGGGAACTTTCTGGCCTCCAAAATATGGAAGGGCCCTTTGCCAACAAACCCACTAACTGGCCCAAAGCCCTTCCTGACTATAGCACCTACCCTCAAGCTCTTTGCACTGTCTATCTGCTTTTGTGTCAATTCTATGTGAAATAACACCTGCTGCCCTCATTGGCAAATAACCCCCTCCCTTCCTGGGGGTATGCACAGCTTCCTACCTAGGGCTCAAGAATCTCCCTAGATATACCCTGCAAATCAGTTCCTCTGTCCTCTACAAAGTACACAATCTGTGTTCCCAAGGTTGTACCATTCCATCTGGTAATAATTTATATCTGTACTCATCGAGTCCCTCACACTTGTCTGGGGGCAACTCAAGGGCAAGTCATTGTCCACTTCATCTCTGAACCCCTGTGCTGAGCAGAGAGCACCAACAGAGAGAGGACAGGGAATGAATGAGGGCTGGCCAGGAGATGCTGCCACCAACACAAACACCAACAATGAGAGAGAATGCTCATGGCTGGGGAAACTGCCACTGAGGAAACTGAGGAGGGCAGGATCCCATGCCAGTAGGATAATAGGGGAACACTCTATAGGGGGAGTGTTCTAGAGTGCATCTACCCCTGCATCCTGAAAACGCCTTTAGAACTGAAAAGGAAAAAATGGAGCAATGAGGCACTTCTATGAAGTCTTTGGTCCATGGAGTCGATGATGCCAGGTGAGGGGTTCATGGCCTCTGTTGTCTCTAACAATACAGACTGAGAGGTTTTTCAGTGAAGCAGATGATGTATGACATGGTTCCTGTCCTACACCCAAAAGAACTTTCAGAGTGGCTAGAAGAGAATATAAGAAAATGCCCCAAATCTAAGCAGAGACACCACCACCACCACCCCGCCGCCGCCATACACACAAAGCAGGAGGTGAGGGTTGAGGGTGGGAATACCTGGGCCTGGTTGAGTAGCTCCCATATCAAGTCCTCCTTGCCCCCCACATTTCGAGCCACGATGGCATGAGAAGGAAAGAGGCCTAGGTTGCACTCCCTGTATTTATCCACAGGCATCAGGCTGTTGTCCGGGCAGAGCAACTTATACTGGTCATGGTCAGTCCTGTTTGCCAGGTTCTCTGCAGGAGGAAAGCCCAGATGAGCCGACTGCAGGCAGCACCATGAGCCGTGGTCCCTGCTGCTCCCTGAATCACAAACTGACCTTGTTGTAATATCTTTCAAGGCCCTGCTCCTGCCCCAAGGCCACAAAAGCAAGCCAAAATCTAGACAACTTCTGTGTCCTTGTAAATGCTCCACTTGAACAGAAACAAAGTATATTCAGCCAGCTAGTCCCCAGACACAAAGCCAATTCTGAGCCCTTTCACGCAGACAAGGTTGACTGTGTGGCCCCAGCCAACCAGATACATTGTATTTGTTTCTTCCAGTTCTTTACCCTATAGAAGCTCCCTGCCTTCTGCCCCATTTTGCAGTTCTCTAAAAGGAGACCATCCACTTTGTGAAATGTTCAAGTTTGTTTGTATCACCTAACTTGTCTCCTTTAATAATTTTTTAACAACCCAAAGAGACTGAAAGAGAATCTTTTCCAAATACGTTTTATACCTATGAGGAATCCGAGGCCTCGGGAGGCAAAATGGCTGGTTCTCACTGCAGATAGACCCGAGGCTAGGAGGTACCCTTGCCCAGGTCCCCTCCAGGTATCCTCACATATGTGTAACTTTCTGCTATGAGTGATGATAGCAAATGTTTTCTGAGCACCCACAGCACACCAAAGACGGTGCTGAAGGCTCTCCAGGCTCTGTTTCACTTAACCCTCATAGCAACCAGGGGAGGCCAGTAATAGGATGACCCCCTAGAGATGAGGAGACTTAGGCTCAGAGACTGAAGGTGGCGTGTCAGCTGGTCTAAGGCTGATGCATCGCCATGCTAGGATAGTCCAGGTCTCCCTACTACAGCAGCATCCGCCCCTGGAGGCAGAGCCTGCTGGGGAAAGGTGGGGAAGTGTTGAAGGAGGCCTAGGGGCCCAGTCAGCATGCTCTATATGTAGAAAAAAGACCAGAAAACCTTGTGAGGAAAACAGGCTCTTTGGTTCCCCTTGTCTAGGTATTTGAAGGTATTCTGGGTTGAATTGTCCCCCCTGCCAATTTCCATGTTGAAATCCAAATCCCCAGTACCTCAGAATGTCATCTTACTTGGAAACAGAGTCATTGCAGATGTCATTAACTAAAGATGAGGTCACACTAGAGCAGTGGGGCCCCTGATCCAGTATGACTGGTGTCCTGATAAAAATCACACACACACACACACACACACACACACACACAGAATGTCACATGAAGGGAAAAAGGTAGAGTGGGGTGATGTGACTACAGCCAACGGACACCAAAGATGGACAGCAAACCACCAGAAACTAAGGGAGAAGCAAGGAGCCTCCAGAAGGAACCAACCCTACCCACACCTTGATCTTGAACTTCTAGCCTCTAGAACTGTGAGACAATAAATTGCTATTGCTTAAGCCACCCAGTTTGTGGTACTTTGTTATGGCAGCCCTAGCAGACTCGTAGAGGTCTGTGGGGTTCATACACTCTCATACTGAGAGAGAAGGAGTACAATTAGAGTTATTGTAAATGGTTGCGATTTTACTTAGGTAGGTTGTAGAAAAAATACTCTTTAAATCTTTATATTGAAAGAAAAACTTTAAATGGTTTAGTAATGTCAGAATTAAAAGAATGAATATGATCTCATAACTTCAGAAAGAGAACTTCTCGACATCAGTCACTCAGGGGCCCAGTAGTGGAAGCAGCTCCCCTTCAAGCTTCATTTGTACCCTAAAAGCCTGGTGGATCATCATAAACTGCTACTTAAAAGGCAGTGAGTGATCTTAAATATTAGCAGACAAGTGACTTCCAGCAAAGGTAAACCAGGACACTCTGGGACAACCTGGTATTTTCAGAAAATGAAGATGTTTTCAAACATTTCAAGGTGAGCATTAGAAGATGCTGGCCCCTGGAAACATAACTGCACTCACTGGGGCGCCCACCGGAAATAACAATGACAAGGATCTGGAATAACTTGAGTCCGGGAGATGGAACCTCTAGATGACCCCACTCATTAAATGTACCGATAATAGGAGAGGCCTCAATTGCCAAAATGTTAACAAACCAGGCCAGTGTATAATAATGAAGGGAGAGTGAATTGTGAACAACTGAACAAGGCAACAAAGGACACCGAGCTCCCACTTCATGCTAGAGAAATACACTAGGTTGTAAGGAGCTAAGGCCCATGTAAAAAGTGAGGACTTAAAGTTCCCCGTGAGGTAGCAGACATTTATCTTAAAAATGAACCTAGCAGGGGCACCTGGATGGCTCGGTGGGTTAAAGCCTCTGCCTTCGGCTCAGGTCATGATCTCAGGGTCCTGGGATTGAGCCCCGCTTTGCTTCAGGCTCTCTGCTCAGCGGGGAGCCTGCTTCCTCCTCTCTCTCTGCCTGCCTCTCTGCCTATTTGTGATCTCTGTCAAATAAATTTTAAAAAAAATGAACCTAGCAAACTAAATATACTTTTGGTTTAAACATCTTAAGTGATACAAGTGTATTCTGTATCTGATAGAAATTTAATTGGTTACAAAACAAAACCCAGATTCTGTAACTTCAATTTGTCTTAAATTCATGTTGTTTTTTTTCTTTCTGATAAATTGCCCAAAACTCTTAAAAGGTTTTTTTTAAATGTAGAAACGAGAAAGAAATATATTTTTATCCACAGTAATAATGCTTTTGCAACACATCTAATTGTAGATACGCTAATACGTTCTGAAATCATTATAGTTTGTTTGTTTAAGGTGTTTATAGCATTTAGGAACCATTTATACTGAAGCATTTGGGAGAGTGTGATTACATTTGAAATGGATATTGCAGTGGTTTAGCGAATTGAATTATTAAATTATTAAAATTTGTTTCATTTTATTAATTAGTAAATACTAATTGTTACTAACTGTTCAGAAAATTTGTTTAGTAGATTTACAGACTGAACAAACTAAACACTAAACAAAGTACGAATAACAGAAATGGTTTTTGTATAGAAACTCTCCTATTTCATTAAGGGTCTTGTCATCACCCATCTCTAGATGTAGGGAAATTTTCAGGACAGAACCAGCTGCCCTGGCCAAGGGATGGCTCACATGAGTCTTTCTTCATCCAGCACTTACCAAACACTGTCATATGCCTCACAAAGGCCACATCCCCCACACCATCCTGCAGACACCTGAAGAACAAGACCGCAGTCATTAGGCCGACCGCCATGATTTGCTCTGCCCTGACCACTGGCTCACAGGGCTTTGCTCAGTTTCCCAGTCCTCAGAGGCCATGGCCCTAGCTGAGGGGCCTTTATACCTCCACAGCCAACCTGAGTCTGAGGCAAGCAGGAGCTCTGTAAATCATAACCCAGGTAACTCTAGGAAGGGGTGATGAGAGGGCAAGACCCTCACCTTCCCCTTCAAAGGCAACCTAAAGTGACTAGTTTTTGTTTTAATAAAGGCTTAAAGCCTAATATGGAGGATAAAAACTCAGGATAGTCTTGGATTCCTAGACTTTTTTGTTCTGGTTTTGAGCAGTAGCCTTGTCTCTTGCCCCACCACACAGGCTGAGGGAGGTAGGGAGAGGCAGGCACATGTTCATGACACAGGGGGATGCTCAGGGAGAGGGAGAGATGCCAGGAGGTCCTGGCCTTTGGCCCAACTGGAAGCCCAAGCCTGGTCTGTGAATCCCAGAGTCCCAGATACAGTTTTATCCCTTTAGCCCTCCTTGGTAACACACGGGAGGATAACACACAGACCCAGGCTGTAGAGAGAGAAGAGGGGCTCCCACACAGTAGAACTGTTCCTCAGGATGGTTAAGAGTGAGGGCAGGCCATGGGAGGCACTCAGGACCCTGGGTTTCACACTGACACCCCAGGTGGTCTGGGCAGGCTCTGTGTCCACTGCCTGTACCTTAGTTTCCCTGGCATCAGAGTGAGGAGGAATGGGGGGGGGGTGTCCCCACTCACTTGAAGGCACCCGTGTAGCCGAAGTATGGTTCTTGGAAGGAGCAGGCACACTTGTTTGTCCCTTTCCCTGCACACAGTTGACACAGCTTGGGGAACACCTCCCTGTTCGAACAGGGGACACAGCTGCCAGAGAAGATCTTTGCCATTTCTGCTGTGGCTGCTTAACAGAGACATAAGGAACCTCAGGGCATGAATTGGCTGGGGTCTCCAGGTTGCATGTGTGTGAGCGAGTGGCCCTATGTGAGAGCCCAAGAGGCCGCACACACTTCCCAGGACCATCCTGAGGAAGCAGATGTGCAGAGGTGGCTGACAGTGCCCATGGCTGAGGAAGTGGATGGCCCAGGGTGTTCAGACATCACACTGACGTGTGGGCCTGGGGCCCCAACCCACCAGATGCTTCATAGCTTGCCCACTCAAGACACAATAGTGGCTGACCTACATGGGACCAAGCTGCAATCCCTGTGTCACTCACCCTGTTAACTCACCACCAAGGAGGCCCTAGGTGTGGCAGGCAGAACCCCAGACACTGCGGGGACTCCAACCATCCTTCCTTACCTCAGGACACGGTCCCATCCAGCCCTCTCCCCTTTGGCACCAGGGGCTATGGTAGTTTATGTGGATTCCTCTTCCAGGAATCCATGCAAGGGGGTTGGGGTAACTTGGCTGGTAGTGGGTAAGGGGGTGTGCCAACAGCCACCTCATAAGCTGTCAAACAGACATCCAGCACTATCTGACACTGAGGCAAGGGAGACCCCAAGAAAGGGCACACAGGGTCAGAGCTGTGGCCCAGGCTATAGCACTCCAACTGACCCCAGCAGCAAAACATGAATGCTACAGAGCTGGCAGGCCTCAAAAGCACAGAAAGGCTTTGTAATCATCTTCCAAAGGCTAAAGAGGCACCCTAGGCTCCCTTGGCTCTTCATAACTGAAGAAGTACACACAAAAGAAATCATAGCTCCAGTCCACTCCTCTCTTCTTGGCCCAATCCCAAGCCCTTACCCCAGGCACAAAGGCCAGACTGCTGGTGGTGTGGCTGTAATCCCCAGTAAGCCTTCTTGAGAAGCCAGAAGGGAATTGCCCTTTCTCGTGAGCCTCAGTGACCTTCCTTGTCAAGCCAAACTGCTGGGGTTACAATGAGTACGGGGCTGTCAGGAGCTCAGAGACCAGGGTACCCTTGCTGAGAGAAGACTCAGCTGCCAGTTCCCAAGGGTTGCTGCTGCAGCAAACCTAGCTGATCACACTTAAAGCAGGCTCTCCTCACCCCATCTCATAGTTCCTGAAACTCGTATGCCAGATAGTGGTTGTACAGCCCCACTGCAATCCCTGCGGGCAACTGGAGTAGGAGTTCCGCCGGAAGGCACCTAGCCTCAGCCAGCTTACCTTCTTCAACAGAGTCAGAAGGAAGAAGTATCCGGATGGGGAGGTACCACCCAGCAGACCATCCTAGGCCCACGTGGCAGGACTTCTTGCCTTGGAGCTGTTTCAGCTGGAAGTCGCTGTCCTTCTCCACCACAGCCACAGCATAATGCAACGTTTGTGGCTCTGCAAAGGAGCAGAAAAAAGGGCCAAAGGAAGATACCACAGTCACTAGCTAATCTTCCAGAGGGTGTGCAAAGGGCAACTTTAGGGAAATCCTAGGATCTCCACCATCCCCTGGTGAACAGGTAGACAAAGAAAAGAAAAAAGCCTTTGATTAACAGGATGGGGGTAAGTCCCTTATTAAGGCAATAAACACTAGTGTCTTTCTGCCAGCCCCTCCAAGCCAGTGGGGACATGGGGATGGGGGTCCCCAGCTACTACAGGGCCTGCAGGGCATTCTCAGGAAGATCTTCAGCTCCCAGTCATTGTGACATTACTGTTTCTCCCCAAAGGCTTTTCTCCCTTCTCTGCTCCTCCATCTGCAGCCCAGACACAGTGGTGAAGGTCTGAGAGGAAGGATGCAGGGGGGACCCTGGGATTTTGCCAGGGCTTTGCAAGTAGGGTCCGATTGAGGTGGGCTGTGCTCACGCACACAGTGATGACACTAATGGACAAGATCAGGGAAGAGGCAAAACCTTATTCTTCGACTCCCTCCCCCCACCAAACCTCTCTTGACGGCATTCACAAACCCATGTTCTGTAGCACCTGCAGGGGACTCAGCACAGGGAAGAGCCCGTCCAGGTCTGTGTGTCTCCAGAGATGGGCCTCCTAATGGCACAGCCCCACAGGTAGGTGGTGGACCCCAGAAAGCCCTGCCCTCTCTTATCCAGCAGCACCAAGGGCACTTCCATTAGGATGCACACAGTTGGGGCACCTGGGTGGCTCAGTGGGTTAACCCTCTGCCTTCGGCTCAGGTCATGGTCTCAGGGTCCTGGGATGGAGCACCACATCAGGCTATCTGCTCAGCAGGGAGCCTGCTTCCCCCACCCCCCCCACCTGCCTCTCTGCCTACTTGTGATCTCTCTCTGTCAAATAAATAAATAAAATCTTAATAAAATAGTTTAAATTTTTTTTTAAAAAAGGATGCACACAGTTCATAGCTTCCCAGGGAGAGTCAACATTCCAACCCTTATGGGTCAGTGTAGATGACAGCCTCCTTTGATCCAAAGAGCTGCAGCAATTCTGTTCCCTTCAGGTGAAATGTTGGCAGAGACCCTGCCTTCTCCCCCATGGCTGCAGTGTCAAATCAGAGACCTGGGGCCCCAGGAAGAACGCACCAATGTTTGACCCATGGAATTCTGCCACAACAGGCTTCAGGTTGAAAGGGGGCAGGCCTGCTTCAAGCACCAAACCTGCTTCAAGGGTCACAGCATCTGCTTCGTTGGCCTAAAATAGAAGAGACCAGACCATGAAGGGAGCCCTAACCTAGCCCTCTGCCAGGGATGACTGACCCAGAGATATTGCATGGGTCAGACCTCCTTCCCTCCCTAGTGTCTGCTCGAATGTCACCTTCCCAGCAAGGCTCTCTCCAGGCACATCTTAAAACTACCACTTCATGTATGAATCCTGGACTCCCCTTTGTTTTTTCCTTAGCCCTTATCAACAACCTGAGAAGTTTTCATTGTTTACTGCTTGCCCTTCTCTTTGGAATGTAAGCTCTACCAAGGTGGGGACACTTGTGTGCATGTGTGTGTGTGTGTGTGTGTGTGTGCGCGCGCGCGTGTGTGTTTTCCTGCTGAAGGTTCCTGCTATACCCAGAGAAGCACCTACTACTGGTAAGTGTTCAATAAATGTTTACTGGGTAAGTGAATGAGTGAATTATTGAATATTTCTATCCATAAGAAGTCAGGGTTTGCACTGACAGATCTGGATTTCCCCTTCAAGTATCTGTCAGCCCAGCATTCCTTCCTTCTTGTGAGAATCAGCAACCTCACAGCCTCTTCTCAGAAATGACAGTGGATCATTTCCCAACCCATGATGGAAATCATTTTGTAAATTCATTTATTAATTGACATTTGAAGTAACCTAGGCTTTTTCTGAATTTAGTGTTGCGTTTCTATATACTTGCCTCCTTTTTCCCTATCCCATCTTTTTCTTATGTATGTCTTCATACTTATGTATTTATGCATGTATGTATTATATATCATTAATATCTATGGGTTGCATGTATCAGAAATCAACTTCAATTCACTTGAGAAAAGGAGGGAGTTAGTATAAAGGTAAAAGGAAAAGAAGGCCACTGGGCCTAGTGAACACCGTCAAGGTCAGAAGCAATTACAGACAGCAGTTTCAGTTTACACCCAGGGGCTCCAGGTCATGACTGAGGTTCCAGATTGTTCTTGCTCTTCCTCCACTTTACATACATCTTCCCTTCCTGGCTGCCTCCTCCTCAAGCTCCAAGAGCAGTTGCAAAGACAGTAGTGCCACAGAAAGCGTTTAACCTGCTCCCACAATTGTATAAAGTCAAATTCTTGTAACAAATCATCCCCCCCACTCATAGATGAATTAGAGAAAAATAAATAAAAGTCTGTGTGCATGTTTATGACCCTTACTGAATACTTCCAGAGTGTTCTCCAGAAATGACACAGAATTTATCATTTATAATGCCAATAGCAATGTATCCTACTGTCACAGAAACCTACCAGCAGAAAATGCTATCATTTAAGAGATGTTATTACATTTCTAGTTATACTGTTACTTTAAGAAATGGCTTTATTTGCGCACTTATTTGCATTTGATTATTTAAAAGGACGCACTTTCCCCTTATTGTTTATGTTATGTATTACTTGTAATTTCTGTGAGTGGTTTGTTTATAGCTTGTTATTCTTAAGCATTTCTTATATATTTAAATGACATCTTTATCTAGTTTTGCCCTATGCTGGTTTGTCATAGCTGATGTGAATATATTTTCATATGCTTAAGGTTTTAAATTTTTTTTTGTCAGAGATCTGTAATTTTTGCATTTCCAAGTTTATCTACCTCTGTGATTTATCTTGTGGTGTCTATCCTTATGAGTCAAATTGAGCCAAACTGAGAACTTGTTTTGGTAAATGGATTAAACATTTCACTTGATTTTCCTTGTTAAATAATTACAGTTGTCCAGCTAAAGAATCTTTCCTCAGCCATTTGTTTAGAAAGTTTGCCTTATCATATATAAATCTACATAAATCCACATGTATCTTACTTCAATTTATTAAACCTAGAGCCCTAGAGCCCTGATGTTGGGTATTGATCATAGTTGATATCTGTCTCATCTTATCTCATAGATAAGGAGATGGATGAATGTATGTAAAGAAAGCTGCAAATATGTGCAAATTTTGTTCTCTTCCGGGTCTCTTACATCTACACCAGGACCCTGGTCTCTGTAACATTGCTACTTTAATATTTTTAAAGTTTCAGGTAGGTCTCAGCCACTCCCATGCTAATTTTCTTTTTCATAATACTATTTATTTTCTCATCCATGTGCTTTTTCTTAGGATTTTTATAATTATTCAATTGATTCTTTTAAAGAGACTGTATTTTGGGGCACCTGGGTGGCTCAGTGGGTTAAAGCCTCTGCCTTCGGCTCAGGTCATGATCCCAGGGTCCTGGGATCGAGCCCTTACCGGGCTCTCTGCTCAGCAGGGAGCCTGCTTCCCTTCCTCTCTCTCTGCTTGCCTCTCTGCCTACTTGTGATCTCTGTTAAATAAATAGATAAAATCTTAAAAAAAATAAAATAAAATAAAGAGACTGTATTTTGATGAAAATTATATTAAACTTATTCTTTGGCAAAATATACAAGTATATGATATTTAGTCTTCCCATTTAGGAATATGACAAGTTTTGTTTTTTTTTTTTTTTAATTTTATTTATTTATTTGACAGAGAGATCACAAGTAGGCAGAGAGGCAGGCAGAGACAAAGAGGGAGAAGCAGGCTTCCTGCTGAACAGAGAGCCCGATGTGGGGCTCCATCCCAGGACCCTGGGATCATGACCCAAGCCGAAGGCAGAGGCTTTAACCCACTGAGCCACCCAGGTGCCCCAGAATATGACAAGTTTTAATTCATTGATAAATATTGTTTGTTAGTGCTAGACATTTGTATTATAACAATCTTGCAGATCTCTCCTATGATTTTTCTCCTGAGATGTTTTTCTATTATATTATAGTAGAATATGTTATAGTATAATAGAATTACAGTATATTGTTTTAAATTAAAATGAGCCATAATTTTGGGCTACTTTCCCCCAACTAGTGACTGCTGATATACAATAATGACATTGTGATATGTTAATTTAATTTAATTTGTTAAATTTATATAACCTATTCATAATTAGAGTAATATTTTCCTTGATCCCACTGTACATTCCAGGCATGCAATAATCTGAAAATATGGACATTTTATTTGTTTCTTTCTATCCCATATGCATTTTATATCTTATTGCTGGGAAATTCCAAAAACAATGTTAAGTAATGAGGGTAAAACTACAACTTCTTGTTTATTTCTGACTCTTTATGGATTTTCCAGTGCAGTCTGGCTTTGCTTTGCCACAGACATTTTCAATGAATCCTTGAAAAAAAGTTGTTTAATTACTATTATTGTTTTTACTATTAATGAATGTTGAGTACCTATATTATTTTTCTACACATAGTCCCTGTACTTTCAGGTCTTCAGCTTATTTCTTTCTCCTCTAAAGCACGGTCTGGTTCCTGTGGGAAGAAAGTTGTTCTGAAGCAATAAACAATAATAAGCACAGAGAAAGGAAGTATGAATTTTCTTCCACTCTCCTGTAGGCAGCTGCAACTTACCATAATGGCCTTGATACATTCGAGGTGAGAGATTTTCTTCACACAGGTGATGTGGGGACCATCCACTGGAAGGACTCTTTTCATATTGGCACTGAAACTGGAGCACTTACTGGCCTCATGATCTGAGATGGTGCACCACCTCACAGTTTTCCCAGGGACAGCCAGACACAGCCCTAGGGGACAGAGGCCAGAACTGTAAGGGACCCACAGCACTCATCTTTCTCTGCTGGTAGAAGAGGTGAAAGATAAAGTGTTGGTTGAGTGGGAAAGACAAAAATTGAGTTAGCTGCATGGCTCACATGAATTCTCAACTCCCATTTTGCTGATTATACCATCCCCCTTGGAGAAAAAAGCCAAAAGCATCCCCCAAAAGTCAAACACAGAATTACCATATGACCCAGAAATCCCACTCCTCAGTATATGTCCCAAAGAATTAGAAATGGGTACTCCAATATACATACCCAAATATTCATAGCAGTACTATTCACACTGGTCAAAAAAGGCAGAAACAACCCAAATGTACATCAACGGATGAATGGATAAACAAAATCTGATCTATCCAAGCCATGAAATATTTGTTCTGCCAGAAAAAGAATGAAGTCCTGCTATATGTTACACATTGGTGAACCTCAAAATTAATATGTTAAAGGAAAGAAGCCAGATATGAAAGGCTACCCATTATATGATTCCACTCACATGAACTATCTAGAATAGGTAAATCTATAGAGACAGAAAATAAATTGGTGGTTGCTAGGGGCTGGGGGAGAAGGGAATGGGTACTGACTGCTTAATGGGTACAGGATTTTCTTTTGGGGTGATGAAACTATTTTGGAGCTAGACAGCGATGGTAGTCGTACAACACTGAGTATACTAAATGCCACTGAGTTGTACAATTTTAAATAACTGATTTGATGTTAGTGAATGTCACCTCAGGGAAAAAAAGATAAAAGAAACCTATGGGAAGGAATCTTGAGTCTACTGAATTAGTCTTTCTTTTGACATTGGATACTCTAACCTTAGATGGCACTAATTGCTGGGGCATTAAAATCAGTGCATGTTTATTTCAATGGCATTTTAAGCTATAGTAATAAACATAGAGAATATTACAAAGGTAAAATGTTCTTTACAAATCTGTAGTATTTGAGCCAAGTTAATTTAAATAAACTATATAAGGTGAAAGTTACAACAGTAGCAGCTCCTTGTTTTTGATGAAGTCCAGTATATTTGAACTACCCAAGTTTGATGGACTCCAAAATCTGTACTGCCTTTTAACTCTAAGTAGGAAATATCAAAAGAAATAAGACAGATGCTAAATTACCTTAGACAGAATCCCACTCGAAAGACAGAATGACAAATGGAGCCCCTCAACCCTATCTGAAATAGCTTTCCATAGCAGCAGCGCGGAGAAGGAAGAGCAAGCTACAGAATGGAACGCTAGAGGCCATGTGCCCTTGTGCAGAACAGAAACATTTGGAGTTTTAGCTTACACTTGCCTTTGGAGCCTTTGAAAGCACGTTTCGTTTCGTCGGCTTGCTAAGACAGATTGCTAAAACATTTTGTGCTTAGATATAACTGGTAACAGTAGAGACAATACAACTCTATAAATGAAACTAGCTTTGCAAGTGGGTTAAGTTATACAAAGAGCTACTGTATCCAACTACAGTTTTTTTCTTTTTCAAAAGTATACACTTTGGGGGAAAGCCTTTTTGAAAGCTTGTATTTTCAGCTACCACTGTGCTTATGTCCAAATGACTGAAACTAGTTTCTTCACTTCAAATTTCTTTTTTAAGTGTGAAAGTAAAACAGGGTGAATGAAGTTTGTATTGTAGGGGGCAAGGTGAAAGTCTTGTCAGAAACACAGTATTAAAACACAGAACTAAACAAAAGCAAAAGAGAAAAAAGAAAAATACAAACAAAACAAAAACCAAAGGCAGGATGGACTTCTGCTTCCACCTATGAAAGAGTAACTGGTCTGGGACTTGCTCTAGTACTTCAAAAAACTTTTTAAAAATGTGAAAAAAGGGGCACCTGGGTGGCTCAGTGGGCTAAAGCCTCTGCCTTCAGCTCAGGTCATGATTTTAGGGTCCTAGGATCAAGTAGGGGACTTTAACCCCGACTTACATTGATGGACAGATCATCTAAACAGAACATCAACAAGGAAACAGTGGCTTTGAAGGACACACAAAACCAGGAGGACTTAGTAGATATAATCAGAACATTCCATCCTAAAAGAGAAGAATACACATTCTCTTCAAGAGCACATGGAACATTCTCCAGAATAGATCACATATTAGCCCACAAAACAAAACAAAAACTTAACAAATTCAAGAAGGTCGAAGTTGTACCATGTGTCTTTTCTGGCCACAAAGCTAGGAAACTAGAAATCAGCCCCAAGAAAAAAATCTGAAAAGACCACAAGTACATAAAGTTAAAGCATACTACTAAACAATGAATAGGTAAACCAGGAAATAAAAGAAGAAATCAAAAAGTACATGGAAACAAATGAAAATGAACACAACAGTCCAAAACCCCTGGGATGCAGCAAAAGTGGTTATGAGAGGGAAGTTGATATATTGCTATACAGGCCTACCTCAAAAAAGAAAAAAAAATCTCAAATAAACAACCTAACCTTACACCTAAAAGAGCTAGAAAAAGAAAAACAAACAAAACCAAAACCAGCAGAAGGAAGGAAATAATAAAGATTAGAGCAGAAATAAATGATACAGAAACTAAAAAAAATAATAGAACAGATCGATAAAACCAGGAGCTATTTCTTTGGGGAAAAAAATCAAAAAAATTTAAAAACCTCTAGCCAGACTTATGGCTAAAAAGAGAAAGGACTCAAATAAAATCACAGATGAGGAGGGTATGTGCTATGGTGAGTGCTGTGAAGTATGTAAACCTAGCGATACACAAGAACCTGTACCCCTGGGGCTAATAATACATTATATGTTAATGTAAAAAATCACAGATGAAAGAGAAAAATAATAACCAATACCACAGATATATAATCATAAGAGAAAATTTTTTTATGAAAATCTATGGGACGCCTGGGGGGTTCAATTGGTTAGGCTACTGCCTTTGGCTCTAGTCATGATCCCGGGGTCCTGGAATCGAGTCCCTTGTCGGGCTCTCTGTTCTGTGGGGAGCCTGCTTCTCCTTCTGCCTGCTGCTCCCCCTGCTTGTACTCTCTCTCTCTTTCTGACAAATAAATAAATAAAATACTTTTTTTAAAAAGAAAAGAAAGGGGCACCTGGGTGGCTCAGTGGGTTAAGCCTCTGCCTTCGTCTCAGGTCATGATCTCAGGGTCCTGGGATCGAGCCCCACATCGGACTCTCTGCTCAGCAGAGAGCCTGCTTCTCCCTCTCTCTCTGCCTGCCTCTCTGCCTACTTGTGATCTGTCTCTCTGTGTCAAATAAATAAAAAAATCTTTAAAAAATAATAAAACAAAATAAAAATGAAAAAGAAAAGAAAAACTATATACTAACAATTTGGACAACCTAGAAGAAATGGATAATTTCCTAGAAACAGATAACTACCAAAACTGAAACAGGAAAAAATAGAAAACTTGAGCAAACTGTTAACCAGCAAAGAAATTGAATCTGTGATCAAAAAACTCCCAAAAAACAAATATCCAGGACCAGATGGCTTCACAGGTGAATTCTACCAAACAATTAAAGAAAAGATACTACCCATTCTTCTGAAACTATTCCAAAGAATGGAAGAGGAAGGAAAAATTTCAAGGTCATTCTATGAGGGCAGCATTACCTGGATACCAAAACCAAATAGACACCACAAAAAAAGAAAAAGAAAAAAAGAGTGAGAGAGAACAGGCCAATACCCCTAATGAACATAGATGCAAAAGTTCTCAATAAAATACTGGAAAACTGAATTCAGCAACACATTAAAACACTCATTCACCATGATCAAGTGGGATTTATTCCTGGGTGCAAATGTTGTTCAATACTTGTAAATCAAGCTATGAGGAATGATACATATCAACAACAGAAAGGATAAAAACTATATGAACATTTCAATAGATGCAGAAAAAGCATTTGACAAAGTACAACATCCATTCATGATAAAACAAAACAAAACATCCTCAACCAGAGGCTTAGGTGTCTCAGTCAGTTAAGCATCTGTCTTTGGCTCAGGTCATGATCCCAGAGACCTGGGATTGAGTCCTGCATTGGGCTCCTTGCTCAGCAGGAAGCCTACCTTTCCCTCTGCCTACCACTCCCCCTGCTTGTGTTCTTTCTCCACCCCCTGCAACAAATAAATAAATAAGAATCTCAAGAAAAGAAAATTCAACAAAATAGGTTTAGAGGGAACATGCCTCAACATAATGAAGGCCATTTATGAAAAACACACAGCTACATCATCCTTAGTGGGGAAAAACAGAGGTTTTTCACAGACCTCTGTTCTGGAACAGACCAGGAACAGACCAGGATTTCCAGTCTCACAATTTTTATTCAACATAATACTGGAAGTCCTAGCCACAGCAGACAGCAAAAAGAAATAGAAAGCATTCAGATTGGTAAGGAAGAAGTAAAACTGTCACTATTTGCAGATGACATGATACTATAATAGAACACCCTAAAGCTTCCACCAAAAAACTGCTAGAACTGGTAAACAAATTCAGTAAAGTCACAGGATACAAAATCAATGTACAGAAATCTGTTGCATTTATATACACCAATAATGAAGCAGCAGAATGAGATGTTAAGAAAACAATCCCATTTACGACTGCACCCAAAATAATAAGATAAGGATAATAAGGATAATAATAAGATAGGAATAAGCCTAACCAAAGAGGTAAAAGATCTGTACTCTGAAACTATAAAACACTGATTACAGAAATCGAAGATGACACAAAGAAATGGAATGCTCATGGACTGGAAGAACAAATATTGTTAAAATGTCTGCCTACCCAAAGTAACCTACACATTTAATGCAATACCTTTCAAAATACCAACAGCATTTTTCACAGAACTAGAACAAACAATCCTAAAATTTCTGTGGAACCACAAAAGACCCACAGGAGCCAAAGTAATCTTGAGAAAGAAAAAGCAGAACTGGAGGCATCACAGTTCTGGACTTCAAGTTATATCACAAAGTTGCAGTAATCAAAATAGTATGGTTTGGGCACAAAAATGGACACACAGATCATTGAAACAGAATAGAAAACCTAAAAATAAACCCATAACTATATGGTCAATTAATCTTTGACAAAGCAGGAAAGAATATCCAATGGGAAAAAGACACCCTCTTTAACAAATGGTGATGGGAAAACTGAAGAGCAACAAGCAAAAGAATGAAACTGGAGCACTTTCTCACACCACACAGAAACACAAATTCCAAGTGGATTAAAGACCTAAACATGAGACCTGAAACCATAAAAATCCTAGAAGAGAACACAAGCAGTAACTACTTTGACATCAGCCATAGCAACTTCTTCCTAGATACGTCTTCTGAGGCAAGGGAAACAAAAGCAAAAATAAACTACTGAGACTATATCAAAATAAAACCTTCTGCACAGAGAAGGAAACCATCAACAAAACTAAAAGCCAACCTATGGAATGGGAGGAGATATTTGCAAGTGACGTATCTGATAAAGGGTTAGCATCCAAAATATACAAAGAACTTATACAACTCTACACCCCAAACCAAACAATCCAATTAAAAAATGGGCAGAAGGGGCGCCTGGGTGGCTCAGTTGGTTAAGCTTCTGCCTTCCCCTCAGGTCATGATCCCTGGGTCCTGAGACTGGGTCCCGCATCCAGCTCCCTGCTCAGCAGGGATGCTACTTCTCCCTCTCTCACTTCCCCTGCTTGTGTTTTCTCTCTCTCTCTCTCTCTCTCTCTCTCTCTGTCAAATAAATAAATAAAATCTTTTAAAAAATGGACAGAAGACATGAACAGACATTTCTCTAAAGAAGACATCCAGATGGTCAACAAATACGTGAAAAAATGCTCAACAGCACTCATCAGCAGGGAAATGCAAATCAAAACTACAAGGAGATACCACTTCACACCTGTCAGAAGGGTTAAAATAAAAAACACAAGAAACAACAAGTGTTGGGAGGGATGTGGAGTAAAAAGGACACTGGACACTGCAAACTGGTGCCACCACTGTGGAAAACAGTTTGGAGGTTCCTGAAAAAAGTTAGAAATAGAACCACCCTACAATCCAGCAATCACACTACTGCCTATTTACCCAAACAATAAAAGAACACTAATTCAAAGGGATACATGCACTCCTATATTTAAGGCAGCTTTATTTACAACAGCCAAGATATGGAAGCAGCTCAAGTGTCCATTGATTGATGAATGGATAAATAAGATGATATAGATAGATAGGTAATGGAATATTATTCAGCCATAAAAAGAATGAAACCCTTTAACAGAATGAAATCTTGCTATTTGCAAGGACATGGATGGAGCTAGAGTATAAAGCTAAGCAAAATAAATCAGTCAGAGAAAGACAAATACCATATGATTCATTCAAATGTGGACTTTAAGGAAGAAAACAAACAGGCAAAGGGGAAAAAATGAGAGAGAGAGAAAAGCAGACTTTTAATTATAGAGAACAATCTGCTGGTTACCAGAAGAGAGGGGTGGGTAATGAGTGAAATAGATAATGGGGACTAGAGAGTACACTTATGGTGATGAGCACTAGGTGATGTATGGAATTGTTCAATCACTATATTGTACAAATAAATAAATAAAATCTTGAAAGATATTATTTGAAACTCTCTGAAATGAAGCTCAGAGAGAGAAAAAAAAGAGAGACTGAAAAACCAATAAAAAGAACCTCAGTGACTTTTCACACAATGTCAAGTGATCTAACATACATGTAAATATAATCCTAGGGAAAAAAGGGGAAAGGGGCCTGAAAAAATATGTGAAGAACTATTTGCCCAGAGTTTTTCCAAATGTTAGGAAAACTACAAACTCATAGTTTTAGAGCAACCAGAGAAAAGAGACAAATTAAGTACAGAGGAACAAAGATAATAAATATCACAGACCTTTTGTCAGAAAAATATTATGGGTTTTTTGTCTATGACTTATATGGACAAGTCATAGACAAAGGAATAATACCAGCATAGTGCTAAAATAAAAGTAACCTGCCAACTGGGGTGCCTGGGTGGCTCAGTTGGTTAAGCATCTAACTCTTGATTTTGTCAGGGTCATGATTTCAGGGTCCTGAGATCAAGCTCCACACAGGGCTCCATGTTCAGCTCTGCCCCTCTCCTCTCCCTCATACTCTGTCTCTAAAATATATAAATCTTTTAAAAAAATAAATAAAATAAAATAAAGCAGGAAGGCCAGAAGCAGTTCTCACCTTACCACTCCTTGTCAACTGCAAACCCCAACAGGAAGGGAGATACCCTGCATTCCTACCAGGAAGAAACATATACTTTACCACCTCAGAAGGAGGAAGAGATTTTCTCTGTAAGGGCCTACTTAGCCAGAGGAAGCCATTTTGTTGTTTATGCAGTAAACTTAGATTGACCCTGCCCCTCTCAGAGGAATTTACTTAAAAGCAAGTCCGGGAAACCAGTTCCAGGTAGCAAAGCCCAGATACAAGTGGGGGTCAGGCCAGGTGGAGACATCCAATCAGTGGGGCATGCATATATCTACTAGGGTAAACTGAAATTCAATTGGCCACCTGTGTGTGACCTAGCATGACTGTGCATTTTTCTCTGTGTGTTGCAATCTCATTGGCCACCTGTGTGTAGCCAGGCTCAACCACATGGCCTTTACTCTATAAAAGTTAGTCTGTGAGGCTGGGACGGGTCGCCTCTTTGTAAGAGATGGCCCCGACCTGGTTGGTCTGATTCTCAATGCTTGGCGTGAAATAAAGCTTTGCTTGACCTTTGCTTTGTATCAGTCTCACTCCTTTGATTACGGACCTAACACTGGGGGCTCATCCGGGATTAAACGATGAGACCTGAGCCAGCATCAGAATTTCTGGGAAAAGCTTCCGGAGATAAGATCTCGGGATCCTGTCTGTCTATCTGGTTGCAGAGCTCCAGGGTATAGCCCACCAGGGAGAAGCTGGACACAGCCATGCTTCCTGGGGCTGGAGTGGATGCGGGGATGTCCCTTCCCTCCAGGGGGTTTGAGTCCCCCTAGATGGTCACCAAGGGTTCAAGTCCACCTAGGCGGTCAGGAGGTTCGAGTCCCCCTAGGCGGTCAGGATATCAAGAAAGTCCCCACCGGTGGCACGTTCTGGGTAAAGACCACTTGTCTGTTGTGTTGTTTGCTGTGTTTGAAGAAATGGGGCAAGCAGAGAGTAAGGGGACTCTGACTTTCATCTCTCCATTCCTCCTAATAGATGTGGGGCTTCTCTCTTACTCATTTCTTGTGTTAATGGCTATAACTGGAGCCAACTGTGGTTAGTCTAACTCGAGACAGAGGCTTTAAGGAATATTCCTAAGCAGCTGCTGAAACTCCCTTGGTTTCAGGGAAATTCCTTGCCTTCTCTGGCCCGATGTGGACTGCCTAGCCCCTCCCCCTTGCTGGCAGGAAAGCATGGCGTCTGAAGTGGAGTGGGCCCAGGTGGAACGTAAAATCTGTTAGCAAAGAGGTGACTAAACTGATGGTTAATTGTCTGTCTCAGGGTTTTATTTTTTTATTTTTTTTAAAGATTTTATTTATTTATTTATTTGACAGAGATCACAAGTAGGCAGAGAGGCAGGCAGAGAGAGGAAGGGAAGCAGGCTTCCCACTGAGCAGAGAGCACGATGCGGGGCTGGATCCCAGGACCCTGGGATCATGACCCGAGCCAAAGGCAGAGGCTTTAACCAACTGAGCCACCCAGGCGCCCCTGTCTCAGGGTTTTAATGGGTAATTGTTAAAGTAGCTTTCAAAGTCTTTGGTAACCTGAAACTTTAAAGGTTTGCTTGGATGACAAATGGAATTAAATTTGTTGGACATCTAGGTCTTAACCAAATGGGATAAAATGTTAGAGCGCTGGTTGCTGGAACTGGGTTTGTGCTTTTAAAATCTGTTGGTAAACATGTTTTGTGCTTAACTAATTCATAAATTTGCCTTCTAAGAATTCTGTTGTAACAGTTCACAATTGGTTAATATTTAGTCTTCATTAGAGATTGAGAAGTTTCTAAAAAATGTAAATGGTTTTCTCTTTGCCTACCCAGAATTGTAAATGAGATCTCTCTGACTCATAAGGCTTTTCCTTAATATGCTAAGTTACTCAGGAAGTACTGCTAAACCAATGATAAGCCTTGGGTTACATTTGAGTAAATGCTGTAACTACTCTAGAGGTTCTATACATTTCCTAAAGTTTTAATGTTTTGATAGGGTCATCACTTGATATTTAATCATATCTATTCTAGTTCTTGTCATTTGTAATTGTTTTAATTCTCTTGTAAAATGACTTCCACCTTAAAGGAAATTCATATGGGAAACTTTCAGGACAAATACAGGTCTTTGATATGTTAAAATCCTGGAACTGAAATGGGTAAGAATTTCCAGAAGTAAGAGCTGCATTCAGACTAAACCAGAATTAGCAACATGGGACTAGATGAACTGAAAGATTGTAATGTTGTGTCTTTTAAACATTACTGGTTCTGTAATGTTTGCTCTTCTAGACTAGGGAAACTTTTTCTTAAGTTATCTGTAACTTACAGAGATGTAAAAGTATTCATTTGTAAACAAATCAAGGCATTCAACTCTTTCTCTCTATCTGAAACTCAAGGTCTATCTCTGGAAATGAGGGTTATTTTAGAGAGAAAATTATGTTTTAATAACACACCTTTATGGATGTTAAATTCTAGATTTAGTTGTTTTTAAATTTTTGTTTACCTAAGCTAGACAACTTGAGGTAAACTTCAGAGAAGTTGCACGATAGCTCATTTAGATGATCTTGCTTTTGCCAGTCAATCAGCCCCAGATATAAGGAGGAAACTTCAGAAAATTGAAGGATTTGAAGGGAAGAATCTGACTGAGTTAGTGGGAGTAGCAGAAAAGGGATGCACAAGAGGATGAAAAATAGACCAAAAAAACTGGTTAAGGCTTTGGCATTACATGGGGTGGGGAGGAGACAGGGGGGAAAGAGGTCAATGGAAAAGGGAAAGGCAGGTAGGGGATGGTAAATGGAAGGAAAAGCCTAAGCACAGAGAAGGCAGGTGGGAAGAATTAGATTCAGATCAGTGCACTTACTGTAAGGAAAAAGGACATTGGGCCAGGGAGTGCCCCAAAAGGAAAACGGCAATGCTGGCCACCAGAGACTGAAGGGGCCATGGTTTGGAGCCCCTCCCCAAACCTCGGGTAAAAATTGAAGTGGAGGGGAAATCAATTGATTTTTTGGTGGACACAGGAGCCCAATTTTCATCATTACTTAAACCTATGGGAAAACTATCTGGAGAGGAAGTCTGGGTACAAGGGGCGGATGGCACAGAAAGACATAAATGGACAACAAGAAGGAATTTAAATTTGGCCTCAGGAGTAGTCAAGCATCGATTCTTAGTCCTCCCTAATGCCCCGTATAACCTGATGGGAAGAGATCTCCTCCACAAACTATGAGCTGGCATTCAGTTCTCAGAAGGAGATATGACTGTAACCTTGAGACAACACACTGTGCAGGTGTTTGTGGCAGCAGTAGATGAATACCTCCTTTACGAGCCAGTCTCAGAAGCAGAGGAGACAAGAAAAGGGCTCCTTCTCCAAACCCTACAGGTCGAGTTTCCCGAAGTCTGGGCAGAAAGGAAGCCCCCTGGCTTGGCCAAGGGACAGCCTCCAGTGGTGGTACAATTAAAAGCAAAGCCACAGCTGTTCGCATCCAGCAGTACTCCCTCCCCTGGGAAGCAAAGGAAGGGATCAGAAAACACATTAACCACCTCCAAGGAGATGGGATCCTAGTTCCTTGCAAGTCTCCATGGAACACACCTTTGCTGCCCATCAAAAAGGCTGAGACCGGGGAGTACCGACTGGCTCAGGACTTGTGGGAAGTTAATAAACGGGTTAAAGATATCCACCCAATGGGGCCTAACCCCTATACCTTCCTCTCCCTCCTGGGCCCCAAAAGAACTGTCTATACCATCTTAGATCTCAAAGATGCATTTTTCTGCATATCCTTAGCAAGGGAGTCTCAGCCCCTCTTTGCTTTTGAGTAGTCGGACCCACAGGAAGGATTCCAAGGCCAGCTCACCTGGACAAGACTTCCCCAAGGATTCAAGAATTCACCCACTATCTTTGAAGAGGCCCTACATGAGGATTTGCGTGAGTACAGAACCCAACCCAGGAGTCACTCTGTTACAGTATGACTTGCTAATAGCAGCTGAGGAATAGGAGTCATGCTTGCGGGATCAAAAGCTCTCTTAAAGACTCTGCAGGAAAAAGGGTATTGGGTGTCAGCAAAGAAAGCACAGTTCTGTCAGAGCCATGCCACTTATCTAGGCTTTGATCTACACGAGGGAGTGTGTTCACTGTCTGAGTCCAGGAAACAGGTGGTCACCCGATACCCCCACCCCACCACACCCCAACAAGTGAGGGAGTTTCTTGGGATGGTGGGCTACTGCAGGCTGTGTATACCGCGGTTAGTGGAGATTGCCCGACCTCTCTACGAACTGGCAAAAGGGGGGCTAAGTCTCACAGGCATTGGCCAAGGCTATGGGCACTAATTGGAAACTACATTGTTCCTACCGGCCCCAGATCTCCGGGCAAGTAGAGAGAATGAACCGGACTCTTAAAGAGACTTTGACAAAGCTAATTCTGGAGACTGGCGGTAGATGGGTGGATCCATGGGAGGATCTCCTTTCGCCCTCCTCAGGGCAGGGTGTGCACCCTACTTAAACAAGGTGACCCCATTTGATTTTTTTTTTTCCCATTTGAAATAATGTTCGGGAGACACCCCCCCCCCCCCCCCCCCCGCCCCCCCGCTCTGCCCTTGGCTACAAGAGGTTGCTCTAGCATAAATGACTGATCAGTCTGTACTCCAGTCACTGTGGGCGCTACAGTCTGTCTAGCCCATGCAGGGATCTGAACTGCCCACACTGAGACAGAGACGGAGGTGGAACCACATCCTTACCAACCTGGGGACTTGGTTTGGATACGTCACCATCAAGTGAGAAACTTGGAGCCTCGCTGGAAGGGACTGTTTACTGTCATCCTGACTACCCCCACAGCAATAAAAGTAGAAGGCATCAGGGAATGGATTCACGCGGGTCATGTCAAATGAGCCGAGGACGAGGACGCCCCCCAGAGATGGAAGCCATAGCTGATGGACCCCGCTGACTGTGGACTAAAGCTAAGACTCAAAAGACTATGAGTTCATTGTTGCTCCTATTGTTACCTGTTTGTGTAAGAGCTTCTGAGTCACTTCATAAGACAAAAAAGGTATAGGTGGGAAATTAGACGAACGGAATTAGGAAAAATGGAAAAGGTTATACAAAGTGATGAATGGCTAACTCATCAGCCGACTGTACACTAATGTTACTTTTTGGCCCCTGCATTATAAGCGCCCTAATGTCATTTGTACAAAAGAAAACTAGAGCCATAAAAATGTTAGTCTTACATGCTCAATATAACCCCTTACAATAGGAGAACATAGAACTGGCTGAAAAGTCAAGGATTTGATTAATCTCCAAAGAAAAGGAGGGAATATAAGGGCCTACTTAGCCAGAGGGAGCCATTTTGTTGTTTATGCAGTAAACTTAGATTGACCCTGCCCCTCCCAGAGGAACTTACTTAAAAGCAAGTCCGGGAAACCAGTCCCAGGTAGCAAAGCCCAGATACAAGGGTGGGTCAGGCCAGGTGGAGACATCCAATCAGTGGGGCATGCATATATCTACTAGGGTAAACTGAAATTCAATTGGCCACTTGTGTGTGACCTAGCATGACTGTGCAGTTTTCTCTGTGTGTTGCAATCTCATTGGCCACCTGTGTGTAGCCAGGCTCAACCACATGGCCTTTGCTCTATAAAAGTTAGTCTGTGAGGCTGGGAGGGGTTGCCTCTTTGTAAGAGATGGCCCTGACCGGTGGGTTTGATTCTTGATGCTTGGCGTGAAATAAAGCTTTGCTTGTCCTTTGCTTTGTATCAGTCTCGCTCCTTTGATCACGGACCTTTCATTTTCTATGCCAAGCAACAGCTCAGCCAATGAGAGACTGTCACAACTTGGCCAATGAAAACCCACTATGCTCAAAATTTCCAGTTTACTCCAATGGACTTCTTGTTTATAATAGCGCCTCCCAACTACCCCTTTTCTCTCTCTTTAAAACAAAACAAAGCAAGCAAACAAACAAACAAAAACAAAATCTCCCTCTTTTGTTCTCTAGTCTTGCCTATGGTTTTGCCACAGCTTACATGCCCTGAAATATGATTTTCTGCTATTCTCAAATTAACCCATTTTTCCTGGTAATATAACTGAGAGTGGTGGGTTAACACTTCTCAAAATGATCTATATAGCAAATGAAACCTCAAAAATATTTCAAGACTAAACTCACTTTCTACAGTAATTGACAAGCCAATTCAAAAGTGTATATGCATACACAAAGTATCTAAATGGCCAAACCAACCCTGAAGGAGTGCCATAGAGTTGGAGGGCTCATTCCACCTGGTTCCTAGACTTACTATAAAGCTACTGTAATCAAGACAGTGTGATATTGGCACAAGGAGAGACATACAGCTTAATAGAGCAGAACAGAGAGTCTAGAAAGTAACCCACATTTATAGGGTCAGCAGATTTCCAACAAAGCTTCTAAGGTAATTCAGTGGAGAAAGAATATCCTTTTCGAAGACAAGTCCTGGGAATGCCTGGGTGGCTGTAAGTGTCTGCCTTCAGCCCAGGTCATGATCCCACAGTCCTGGGATGGAGTCCCTCATCAGGCTTCCTGGTCAGTGGGGAGCCGGCTTCTCCCTCTGCTCGCTGCTCCCCCTGCTTGTGCTCTGTCAAATAAATAAAATCTTAAAAACAAAAACAAGTCCTGGAATAACTGGATATTCATGTGAGAAAAATGAATTTCAGCATTTACTTGAACCATACACAAAAGCTACAAGTGTATCATAGACCAAAACAGAAAAGCTGAAGCTATAACAAATGCAGTCATCCGGCATGTGTACCTGAATGTTTATAGCAGCAATGTCCACAATAGTCAAACTATGGAAAGAACTTAGATGTCCATCAACAGATGAACGGATAAAGAAGATGTGGAATATATACACAATGGGACACTATGCAGCCATAAAAAAAAAAAAAAAAACAACGAAATCTTGCCACTTGCAATGACAGGGATGGACCTAGAGGGTATTATGCTAAGCAAAATAAGTCAATCAGAGAAAGACAATTGTCATATGATCTCACTGATATGAGAAATTTAAGAGGCAGGGTTGGGGATCGTGGGAATAGGGAGGGAAAATATGAAACAAGATGGGACTGGGAAGGAGACAAACCATAAGAGACTCTTTATTTCACAAAACAAACTGAGGGTTCCTGGGGGGTGGGTGGGAGGGATAGGGTGGCTGGGTGCTGCACATTAGAGAGGGTATGTGCTATGGTGAGCCCCATGGATTGTGTAAGACTGACGATTCATAGACCTGTACCCCTGAAGCAAATAATACATTATCTGTTAAAAAAAAAAAAAACTAAAATAAAACAAAATGTTGCAACTTTGGGGCAGCCAATTATATTTTTAGAGAGGACATAGAACATAATAACCAAAATATAAAAACTTGGTAAGTGAACTTGGTCAAAATGTAAAACATTCACTATTCATAGGATGGTGTTCAGAAAATGAAAAGAAGCTAAGCTACAAACTTGGAAAAAATAATTGCAATACATCTATGTGACCAAGGACTTGTATCCAGAATATATAACGGGCTTTTAACTCAGTAATAATCCAAATAACCAAATTAAAAAATGGGACAAGATTTGAACACATAGTTCATAAAAGAAGATACGTAAGTGGCCAGTAAGAGCACAGAAAGATGCTCAATATCATTGTTCATCAATGAAACAAAAAGTAAAACCATGGTGAAATACCACAGCAGCAATGGTTAATGTGAAAAGACTGATAATACCAAGTGTTGGTGGGATGCAGAGGAACTGAAATTCTCCTACATTGCTGGCAGCAAAGTAAAATGGTACAACTACCCAACAAAGTTTGGCATTTTCTTAACTAGTTAAATATGACCCAGAAGTTTTACTCCTAGAAACTTGCCCAAAAGAAATGAAAACCTGGGGTGCCTGGGTGGCTCAGTCTGGGAAGGCTCAGTCTATCTGCCTTTGGCTCAGGTCGTGATCCTAGGGTCCTCAGATAGAGTCCCTGAGCAGGGAGCCTGCTTCTCTCTCTGCCTGTCACTTCCTCTGCTTGTGTGCGCTCTCTGACAAATAAAATCTTAAAAACAAAACAAAACAAAAAATCCAAGAAATGAAAACATGTCTACCCAAAGATTTATACACTAAAGTTCATAAGCAGCCTTATTCATAATATTCCCAAAAAGTTCATCAACAACTGAAAAAGTAGACAAACTGTGGTAAAGCCATACAATGGAATACGACTAATCAATAAAGAGAAACAAACTTTGATACATGCAACAATGTGAATGAATAGCTAAACAATTGTGCTGCCTGAAGCCAGTCACGATAGACTATGTACTGGGTGATTCCATTTATGTGAAACAACAAAACTTACCTATAATGGCAGAAAGTGGGAATGATGATGAGGAGGACATTTTGGGAGTGATGGAAATGTTCTATACCTTGATCATGGTGGAAGTTACATAGGCAGGTTGAGTTACCAAAATTCATTAAACTACATGTATACTTAAAATGAGTCTATTTTATCATATGTAAATTATACTTCAGTAAAAATTATTTTTTTTAAAGATTTTATTTATTTATTTGACAGTGAGAGAGAGAGAGACAGGGCACAAGCAGGCAGAGTGGCAGGCAGAGGGAGAGAGATAACCAGGCTCCCTGCTGAGCAGGGAGCCCGATGTGGGACTCTATCACAGGATGCTGGGATCATGACCTGAGCCAAAGGCAGCCACTCAACTGACTGAACCACCCAGGCATTCCAGTAGATTTTATTTATTTATTTGACAGAGAGAGACACAGCGAGAGAGGGAACACAAGCAGGGGGAGTGGGAGAAGGAGAGGGAGAGGGAGAAGCAGGCTCCCCACTGAGCAGGGAAGATGACGTGGGTCTCGATCCCAGGACCCTGGCATCATGACCTGAGCAGAAGGCAGACGCTTAACGTACTGAGCCATCCAGGCATCCCAGTAAAAATTATTTTAAAAAGAAAGAGAAACAGAGACTACAAGCCAGCTAGCCTAAGCCAATTCAATAACACTCCATGTCAGTCATGTGACAATTGCAAGAAAGGACAGTCAGAGCCCACTGTGGATATTTCAGATGGATCCTGGGAGGGAAAAGCTGCTGGTGGCCACGTGCTCACCGTGTGGAGAAATCTCATAGGTTCCGGAGATGCTGAGTAGGAGGAGGAGGCCAAAGTGGACGTACAGACTGTTCTGAACCTTTGGTTCATGCAAGGTCTACTAATAACAAACCCCCCTCTTCTGAACTTTTTAATTTTAAACTGTTTGGTTGCCTTTCTGGCATTTGCCATCAGAAGAGCTTTTGTCAAAAGAGAACACTGAGCTTTGAAGAAAGCACATTCTAGACTCCACCCTGATCCATATCCAGTGCCCAGTGGGAAGGACTGTGGGGGGGATATGGGAATGGGGGAGCGGTAGGCAGCTCTTGCCTCTGGTTTGTAAATAAAGAGCTGATTGGGAAATGTCAGTGCCCTGACATTGCCAGGAGAGGAGATAGAGGAAGAAAAACAACACACATCCTATCCAGGAGGAATTGGGGAGCAACCAGGGGCCTTCACTCTGGATTTCCTGGTGGCTGGAGGTGGAACATGGCTGTCCACTACCTTTCCAGCCTTTCCCAGCCCCAGCAGATCTGGCTTTGTGGCCCCATGTGGCAGTGGTAGGGCAGGGGGGGCCCACCATGGCGCTCCTTGCCCTTCCTGCCTTGTTCTCCCCCCTGCTCTCCCCAGGTTACTCCTCTCCTCAGGTAAGACACCTTACTGGTCCAGAAGTTATCTAAGACAGCCTCTCCTGCTCCCCCTGTTTATGTTCCCCTTCTCACTGTTTCTCTGTCAAATGGATGAATAAAATCTTCAAAAACAAACAAACTAACAAAAAAACCAAAAAAACTAACAAAAAAAAACCCAGGCAGAACCAGGGCTAGAAAGAACCAACACTTGTTGAGCTTTGGGGGGATTTTCATATGCATGAGCTCATTAACGGTGTACCACGACCTACCTTCCTTACAGTTACCCAGTTGAGAGCCCTGGGCTCCTTCTGTCCAAGGGGCCCCCTACATTTGTGTGCAGGATTTTTACCAGTGATACTCACCTGTGTCTAGAGCTCTATCGTTAGGTACATTATCTCATTCCACTTTCCCAGTGTTGGTTGTGAAAAAGCAATTCCTACTGAACTAAGGAGGAAACCAGTTCAGAGAGGTCAAGGGATGGCCCAGTCATACAGAACTGAGTGACAGGTGGATCCTATTCTAGGATGATTGCTTTTCCCATATGTTCCTCTACCTCTTTGTTGTGTGATAAGGATGGGAGAATGGGAGATGTTGTATAGTTCAAAGCAGGAAAAACCCTCTGGTTGGATACCTGACAGGTCAAGAATACCTAACATTAAGCCCCTCTCCTGCTTAATGATAACACAGTCATGAACCCTGGGGAAAATCCCTTCTCTCCTCTGATCCTATTTCCTTGGCTGTAAACGGGAGCAATAGCTTCCAGGCCAGGTGTCATAAATCTTTTTGGTAATGGGCTTGCGAGTATTTTAGGCTTTGTGGGATATATGGTCTCTGTAGCAACTACTCAGTTCTGTCCTTGAAGCCAGAAAGCAACCACAGGTAATACTTATCTGAATGAGCATGATTGTGTTCCAATAAAATTTTATTTATAGATACTGAAATTTTAAATTCTTATAATTTTCATGTGTCAAAACTGTTGTTCTTTTATCTTCTTTCAACCATTTAAAGATGTAAAAGCCATCCTTAGCTCCTCCAGCTGTACATCAGGAAGCAAGGCGGATTTGGGCCCCTGCCCTAGGCTACAAAAGTTTGTTGGGTGCCTGTGCACCACCGGGCAGAAGCACCTTGGGACCAGCCAGGCCCTGGGCTGCTTCCCGACTCCCTAGACCCAGGCTGTGCGGTGTCCCTCCACGACTGACCCTCCGCTGGCACCCAGTCCAGGTCTTGGAGAGCAAGACTCCACCGGGCTCCCAGAGCGCACTCACCCAGGGTCCCCGCACACAGCAGGGCGTAGATGGCGAGTCTCATAGTCCGCTGCGGGTAGGCGACACAGACTCGCGGCTTCCTGCGGCGAAGCAGGCGGCTGTGTGTGGCGGAGGGGTGGGGGTGTGGCGGATCCGCCTATTCTGAAGAGTTAGCCTTTTGGGCAAATCACCCTCGCCACACCCCCGACCCCTCCCAGGGGCCGCTTGTCTGCAGCCCCGGCCCTCCACGGGGCTGAAGCGCAGCAAGCCTCGGGCTACGCTCCCGCCGACCCGCGGCCACCCCCTCCTCCCAGTTCCAAGAGCAGCGAGGCTGCACCTCTGTTCGCGGAAAGGGTTCGGCTTGCCGAAGGTGCGAGCGGAAGCAAACTCGGAGCCGGCTGGACTGACCGCCTTCTCAGAGAGATGAACCGAGGCTGAAGGCAAGTGATCCGCCGGGCTCCCAGGCTAGTTACTAGAACGTAAGTTCCTTGACCCCTGGGCCATCATCTAGCCAAGCAGCTCTTAGATGTTTGGAAAACACAGACTCCAGAGGAATGGGGGGCTGTCCACAGGATGAAACCTAGGGACTCTTCCCCCAGGAAAGCACGTGCACACTTACACACAATGTTTTCAGCACAATTTTCAGGAATCTTCAGACTCCTTTCGAAAGCATCTCCGCAGCCCACTCCAGGTCCCTCCCGGAAGCTTGTAAAAGACACGGTCTGTACAACCCTCTGCTGAAGGCTAAGGTCAGGTGAAACGCTGAACCTGAGAGGGCTGCGTCTGCTTGGTCCTGCCGCCTACAGCCCAGTTCTCCTGAAGGCTGTGAGCTCCACTTGGGGAAAATTTAGATCAAGTTTTAACAACTTTTGCTGAAGTATAATAAACATACCTAAAACTTTACACATCCTAAGTGTACAACGAATTATCACCAGGTGAACATAGCCATATAACCACCATCCACATCACCGAACCGGGGAGGGAGGGGTGTGTGTGTCTGGTTGGCTCAAAGTTAAGCGTCTGCCTTCGCTAGGGTCATGATCCCAGGGTCCTGGGATGGAGCCTCACATCGGGGGTCCCTGCTCCGCAGGAAGCCTGATTCTCCCCTCTCCCACCCACCCCCCCGCTTGTGTTCCTGCTCTCATTGTCTCTCTCTGTCAAATAAATAAATAAAATCTTAAGAAAAAAAAATGAACAGAGCCGGGATGGCCCCCTGGTGCCTTCTTCCAGGGGCTTCCCATCTCCCCCACAAAGATAGATGTTATCCTGACTTCTAACAACACAGACAAATGTTGATTTTTGAACATTATAGAGATGGAACCATACAATATGTACAATTTTGTGTCTGGCTTCTTTCACTCAAGTTTTTATTTGTAAGATTCCTCTATGTTGTTGTGTATAGCTGTCCTTCATGTGTTCTCTGTGTTGCATATTATCCCATTCTTTATCTCTCCTGTTGGTGATAGTAGTTTCTAGTTTGGGCTCTTATAAAGAGCCAGTGAGTGCTTCTAGGAACATTCTAGCACATGTCTTTTAATACAGGTAGGTATGCATTTCTGTAGCATATTTCCTGGGAAGAGTAATTGCTTGGTCATAAAATAGAAGTATGTCTAATGCGTACTACCAAACAGTTTTGCAAAGTGGTTGAACCAATTTGCACTCCCAACTTAAGAATATGAGAGTTTGGTTGCTCCACATTCTGACTGTTTTGGTAGGAGTGTTACTGGTTTTGCACGTAATTTTGAGTTTCTCTAATGACTAATGAGGCTGAGCATCTTTCTATCTTCATATTGGCTGTTTGGGTGCCCTCTTGTATAAAGTCTTAGTTCAAGTATTTTGCATGAAATACATTTTAAATAGATTTTCATTGAATTAAGTTTGGGGATTGGCAATACGATTATTGAAACTATAAACCAAGGCTTGTCTAATAAAGCATCCTGGGAATTGGGCCTTAAGAATGTAAGATTTGAACCCATCATAACTATTTATTCTGCATCCTCTTCTTGTGTACAAAGGATGAATCTTTGCTAAGTAAATATTGTTGTTTATTTCAGTCCCAATCAAGACTGTGACAGATTCTTCCCTCTGACAGAGATTGACCCTGCCTTCCACTGAGGCCAGAGATAGTCCTGAAGGAATTAGAAGAGATTGTAAATCACAGAATTCACAAGGTCAAGGGTATGAGACCATGATATACAAACCTGGGCTCTTTTCTCTCTAATACACATGCACATGGGCATGCGTGTACACATGCAAACACACACACACACACACGAACACACACACACACATATCTTTCTATCTGCATATTGGCTGTTTATCAAATATCAAACAGCTTACCCTCTTCCTTCTGTACCTTACAGACTTCACCATCTTTGGACAACCCAATGGGAGATTGTCCTCATTCCTCTCCCTCTTCACACCACCTCTAGCCAACTGAGTTGTTTTCCATTTAAGGAAAACAACTGTCTCTCTCTGTGTACCAGATGACTAGGGACAGGGTGGAGTGAGGAAAGGACCCCTCACATCTGGTGACCTTCTGGGCTTTGGAGCAAAGACCAGCTGGAGCCCACTGAGGCAAGCATATGAGCCTCAGTTACACAGGGTCTGTGCTTTGCAGAGAGGCAGTCAACATCCCTGCTGATCACAGCCCATCTGCTCTTGAGCTGGAAATAGCTACATCTTTCTGGTCAGAGATTAAAGCAATCCCTGGACCAGTGATCCCTGCTGAAGAGCAACCCAAAGAAAATGATGAACAAGTTCTCACTTTGCTGAGATGCTCATCAGGATGTCCTTGACATAAGATTTTCCCCCAGAGACTGCTAAGAGGTAAACCCTTCCTCAGGACCTGCTGTGATAATGACATACAAGACTTGAAAGCCACCTGCTGCATCTACCCCATGCTGAAGACACAAGAGGGCAGAGGTCCTAAGAGGGGTCTCAGCTACTTCTCCTTGGAGTCAAAGAATCCTTGACCTTCAGAATTTCTGAAAATGAGAGTAGGAGTCTCTTCCTTGGTCTAATCTAGAAGAAAAGGAATTTATATAGTTTTAATGCAAACCTTTTATTGAACTTAAACATACACATAGACAGTATATGAATCATAAGTGAGCAGCCCATGTGGCCAGTATTCAGATAGAGAAAGAGAATATTACCAGTACCCTATAAACCTCCCCACCCCCGCCTTATAGTCACCAATGACCAAAGGTCATTGTTATTCTGATTTTGAACCATCACATTTGTGCTCACATTTGTCATCTCTGCTGTTTCATATATATCCTGAGGCAGAGACATTGCAGATTTGGTTTATACCACCACAACAAATATCATGATGAAGAGATCCAAATGAATTTGTGGTTTCCCAGAGCAAATGAAAGTGATGTTTACAGTACTCTGTAGTCTGCTAAGCATGAAATGACATTACGTCTATCAAAATGTAGACACCTTCATTAAAAACACTTCATTGCTAAAAAATCCATCATCTATACTTTCAGTGAGTCATAATCACAGATCCCAGATGACTGTCACAAATATGATAATAAAGTTTGAAATATTGTGGGAATTACCAAAAGGAGACACAGAGACACATTGCAAGCAAATGCTGTTGGAAAAAATGGCACCCACTGCCTTGTTTGAGGTAGGGTTACCACAAACCTCCCATTTGTGAAATATGACACACAGTATCTGTGAAACACAATTTAAAGCAAAGTGCAATAAAATGAGGCATGCCTTTATTATAATTTTCATTGCTCTATGGTATTCCAATGGTGAACATATCATTGAGTATTGATGGAAATTTGGTTGTTGTTGTTGTTGTTTTCAATTTAAGGCCATTACAAAGTAATACTGCTGTAAAAATTCTTGTATTTGTGTGTTGGTGAAGATATGTATGCATTTCTGTTGATACAGTAACAGAATGCAGTTGCTTCATTCAAGGGTACACCTGTATTCTGCTTTAATAAGTGCCAGTTTTTTAATGTGGTTGTACAATTTCCACTCTTCTACATCCAACAGTGTATGAAAGTTCCACTTGCCCCATGTCCTTGTTAATACCCAGTTTGGAATGAAATATACATTTATAAATTTAAATCTTATTTAAATTGTAGCTATTCTGGAGTACATGATGAAGTTCATTATAGTTTTAATATTAATTACCCTGATAAGTAATAAAGCTGAATACATTTTCATGTTTATTGGCAAATTAGATAACTTCTTTTGGGATGTGCCCATTTTTCTATTGGATTGTTTGCTTATTTCTTTATTGAGTTGTAGGAGTTTTTTATATATTATAGCTACAAGAACTTTGTTGGATGTATTTCAAATATTTTCTCCCATTTTGTGGCATGCCTTTCACTCTCTTAATGGTGTCTTTTGGTAAACACAAATTTTAAATATTTCTCAGAGCAATTTCAACATATTCCTTTATGTTTAGCACTTTTTACATACTGTTTAAAAAATCCTTGCCTGTACCAAGTTCATGAAAATGTTCTGATTCCTTCTGAAAGCTTCAAAGATTTTACTTACCCCTAATATTTAGATCTAGAATCCACCTGGAAATGATTTTTTTAAAAATATATAGACAGATTATTTTCCAGTCAATTTAAAGAGAAATTAGGTTAAAAGAAGCAGGTGACTTGTCTTATTGACTTTTTCCCCCTTAATATTCACTCATTAGGTCTCCTTGAATTTTATTTCTTTTTTAAGATTTTATTTATTTATTTGTCAGGGAGAGCACAAGCAGGGGGAGCTGTAGGCAGAGGGAGGATTAGGCTCCCCACTGAGGAAGGAGCTGGATGCTGGACTTGATGCCAGGACCCTGGGATCATGACCTTAGCTGACGGCAGATGCTTAACCAACTGAGCCACCCAGGCACCCATGTCTCCTTGAATTTAACAAATGATTTATAAGCCCTTTAAATTGTGCTATATAACTGTAATTATAAACTAAATAACTTGGTGAGCTAGCACAATGTAATAGAAGACAAAGCTCAGCCACATGGCCTAGAATTTTTTAGAATTGATGTTTGTGAATGGTGTGAGGAGCCTATATTCATTTTTTCTCCCATGTATATGTCCAATGGACCCAGCACCATAACTGGAAAGATGATTCTTTCTTCACTGTACTTTAATACAAACTTTGTTAAAAATCAGGCAATTGTATATATATATGTTTCAGGACTCTCCATTCTGTTATACTGATCAGTATATCAAGCCTTCCATGTATATCTCACTGTCTCAATTTCTATAGCTTTGTTTCAAGTCTTGCTATCTCATGACTTAAGTCCTTGATTTTTTTCATCTTCAAGATAGACTTGGGTTTGTTTGTTGTTACTATTTTGGCTTTTGCCATACCACGTAAATTTTAGAACTGACATGTCAATTTCCAGAAAGAAAAAAAATACCTGCAGAAACTTGATTGGAACTATACAAAAATACAGATCAGTTTGGAGGGATTTGACATCACCACAATATTGGCCCTTGCAATTAATGAATATGTTATATCGCTGCAATTGTTTAGGCCTTCTTTACTAGTTCTTCTCTTGATAATATTTTGTAGTGTTCAGTTTAGGGGTCTTGAACATCCTCACTAGATTTGTTCCTAGATAGCAACTGGTTTTTGGTACTATTATAAATGGGATCATGATTTTAGTTTATGTCCCACTTGCTTATTACTGGTATATGAAAAAAGCAATTGGTTTTTGTATATTGACTTTGAATTTAATGATCTTACTAAATTACATTATTAATTATAAGAAGTTCTTTTGGATTTTCTGTGTACATCCTTGTGCCTTTGTGAATAATGTTTTTGTTTCTTCTTTTTCAATTCTTATAATTTTATTTCTTTTTCTTGATTTACTGCACTGATGGGACTTCCAGTACATCACTACATAGAAGTAGTGATAGAGGAAGAAAGTTTTCAGTAATTCACCATTGGGTAAAATGTTTGCTGGAGTTTTGTTTCATTTTAGATATTATTTATCAGATTAAAGAAGCTCCCTTCCTTCCTGGTTTGCCTATTTTTTTTCTTTAAATCATGAATGAAAGCTGAATTTTTATTAAGTTTTTTTCTGTACCTATGGAGATAATCATATGATTTCTCCTCCTTTTTCTGTTGATGTGGTGAACCACTCTGACTTTTAAATGTTAATCCACTATTACATTCCTGGAATAATCCCCACTTGGTTGTTACATATAATGCTTTCAATATATAGCTGAACTTGAATTTTAAACATTTTGCTTAGGATATTTGTTTAGGATATTTTGTTAGGATATTTTGCATCTATCTCATCTTTTTTTTTTTAAGATTTTATTTATTTATTTGACAGACAGAGATCACAAGTAGACAGAGAGGCAGGCAGAGAGAGAGGAGGAAGCAGGCCCCATGCAGAGCAAAGAGCCCGATGCGGGGCTCCATCCCAGGACCCTGGGATCATGACCTGAGTCGAAGGCAGAGGCTTTAACCCACTGAGCCACCCAGGCGCCCCTATCTCATCTTTTTTTTTTATGAGAGAAATTATTCTTCAATTTTACCGTCATTTTAATATTCCCATATGTTTGGCTTTAAGGTTATGTCTCTTAATCCCTCCCTTTTCTAGTAATTTGGCACCTCTAAGTCTCTAATGCCCTTAAATATATGTTTTATGGTGCTTTATTCACATCTTCTAGATGTACTCTACAAGAGCACAATTCCTATATAAGTTACTTCTTCATGAAAGAGGCACAAGTGAGGACTATGTTAGCTACTAGTTTTTAACATTTATCTTTTAAGACTCTAGTATATTACTACTGGATTAATGAGTTTCATAGGTTATGGTGCTCGTTTATAACTGTTTCAGCTCTTCATTCATTCATAACTTTGAAAGGAAGTAGCGTCTGTAAAAGAAGACATCACATTTTTGTTGTTCAACATACTAATCCTAACGTTGGAAAATAGTTTCTGGTAGGGCGTCCAGGTGGCTCAGTCAGTTAAGCTTCTGACTTCATCAGTTCATTATCTCAGGGAACTGGGATGGAGCCCTGTTTCAGGCTCCTCATTCAGTGGGGAGTCTGCTTGTCCCTCTGCCCCTCCTCCACTCATACACACTCTCTCAAATAAGTAAAATCTTTTTAAAAAGAAAGAAAATAATGGCTGGTGTTATATAGGGCCCAAGAAAAGTATCAAATAGATGAATAAATGCACATAAGTGATTATCTCAAAAATGGGTTAAGCAATCTGTAGGCCTTTGGACAAAAACCAAGTAGGGTCAAGAGATGAACATTTCTCCTAAGGTTAATGATCTACCTAAAGCTAACACAGCCTGAATTCAATAGGGCAGAGGTACCATCTGACCTCTGAGTGGAGCAAACTCTGAAAATGTCCTGTGTACAGAAACAAAGTCATATTGCAAAGGATGAACATCCAAAGTGCTAAAGCCATCTCTGTTGCTTTGGCACAACCTCTCACAATAGCAGAGCAGGTTAGGAAATTATATTGTGGGAAACAATTTAAAGATGTCATGATGGCCTTTGGAAAATTAGGAATTTGTAAATTTTTAAAAGATTTTATTTATTTGACACACAGAGAGAGAAAGCACAGAGAGATTAAGTAACTTGCCCAGGGTCAGGCAATAGTACCTATCAGAGCCAGGATTCAAACCAGGCAGCCCACTTCCATAGTCCATGCTCTTCCCCATGTGGCCTTGGCATTTGTCTCTGGAGCAATTTTACTCTCTCTTCTTTCCAAGGGCCTTTGAGGTAATAAAGACAATTTTTGAAGTGACCACACATTTGTGTAAACCTTGCCAAGTTTAGATTGATTAGGTTTGTACCAGTTGCCATAAAAGTTGAAGCTCCAAATCTCAGTGACTTAACATATTAGAAGAAAGCCCAACTGGCAGCAGTGGTGGTGATTTGTTAGAGAGGCAGGGGTGAAGAGTTCACCTGCCCAGCTCTGGTCAGTCATTCAGAGATCAAGACTGAGAGAGTCTTTATCATTTTCAACATGTGGCTTCCAGGCTTGCCCTGTGTGTTGACATCCAGAGTAAGGAAGCATGGGAGATAGTACAAGAGGTTTTCATGAACCACTTCTACCTATATTCTGTTGGCTATAACTCAGTCACATGACTTCACCTAGAGTGGATGAGAACTGCAATCCCTCGCTGGACAGCATCCCAACAATGACACACACCATGAAAGGGAAACACACATCTTGCATCTTTTATCTCAGTTTGAGTTCCCACAGAAAACAGGCTCTTAAATAAGACCTTTCAAGTGTTTTATTTGGTAAGTGAAGAAACACAGGTAAGAGGATGAGAAAGGGAAAAGAAATCATCCAAAGCTAGATTTGGCTTACCTCTGGGAACCAGAGCAGAGTATCCCAATTGAAAAGCTTGCAAACAAGAGTCTGTGTACACCTGTCAGTCATGGGTCATAATCTCACCCTCTAGCCTACTGTGTAGGTGGTAAAGCAGACTCCTGGCATCAGAGAATGCCTTTGTGCAAAAACACAGATACTGGCAGTTGGAAGTTTGCCAGTGTACTTACACATGGAAGGGATATGTCTGAATCACTAAAGGTCTGCTACAGTCTCTCCCAGAATCAACTTTATGGCCTGGTGACATATGAACTAAAAAGACAAGTTGCTTCCCCCTCCTTACCCCTGCCCAATCACAAACCTAATATGCAATGGTGGGGCAGGAACAGAATAACTAAAATAAAACTTCCTTTCAGAAAGGGGAGGAGTAGAGACCCATAGCTGTTGCTAGTCAGTATCAACTTTGAAGTCCTACTAGAAAGTATTAGGTGGTTCCTCTGCCTGATTAGATTCAGATTCTGCTCCCTGAAAGTAGATTTTTGATTCATTACTCTCTCTGGCATCTCCCTCTGGGAGGGTCTTCCTTCTCCATTGTCTTCTCTAGCTACCTCTGGATTGGATATTGAGGAGTTTGTGCTCCTTGGGGGCTATATGAGTTTTCACCCATTTCCTATTGTGCAAGCTTGAAGACTGTCAAAGTTTGATTGCTCCAGGTTTCTGGCTGACTTCACAAAGCAACTATCTTAAAACCTTCATATCCTTTGTATCTATTTGCTTCCAATCAGTTCCATGTATTAGTCATCAACCTTGAACACAGGGCAAGGGAAAGGCCTGACTGATTAGCCTGGTGAAGATACACGAGACACTTATAGAGCACTTCTTACTTCCACAGATAGTAAAAGAGAATAAGCCAAAGGTGCCAGCTCCCCAGCTCCTTGTCCCACACACCAAAAGGGATGACACTGAAAGAAAACAGCTGAGGACCACAACCTGAATTGTGGGGAAACCCATCACCATGGAGCCAAACCTAGACAGCAGCCAAGTGGTTCAGGTCTGAGGGGGTGGCGCAGAAAGCCCCATTCGTCATCAGAATCTGGGAGGCTATGAGAAACTATCTATCACAGCTTGCTAAGGGAAGCAGGAGGACAAGTGGGAGGTGGCCGCTGAGCTAGCAGCTCCACAGAGGCCTCCCATACTCTCATGTTCCAGCAGGATCACAAGGTGTTTGGATGTGGCACCACCAAATATGCTGCAATTCCAAACCCTTTCCTATATGCATACGTGCAAGCTTGCCAGGAAGTCATGGCAGAGCTCTCCCCCTACAGTAGTAGCCACACACACAGTTCTCCCCTAGACCAACTTTCAAGCCTGACTGCTATCTTGGCCACGCATCTCTCTCTCTTGGTTGATGGTGCCTATCCAGCTTGGGTGGGACAACCATACTCTCAACTAGATCCTTCCCACATGGGTAGGTTGACATTTGTTTGACATTTGTTGTGCAAAACCGCTCTCTACATTTTTGGATTTTCTTAATTCCCTTTTATTTTTCACATACAAACAATTCTTCTCTGAGTTTGTCTCTTTCTTATAGTACCCAATTATGCACGTGTATGCACGTGTATGCAGCCAGTAGCAACATGTGTCACTAACATTCCATTTTATTTTCTTTCCCATGCACCTCAGTAGACTCAATATGCTTATGCTTTACTTTCTAGGTTACCGAATACAACAATTTATTTTTTTTTAAGATTTTATTTATTTATTTGACAGAGAGAGACACATTGAGAGAGGGGAAAAAAGCAGGGGAAGTGGGAGAGGGAGAAGTGGGCTTTCTGCAATGCAAGGAACCCAATGTGGGACTTGATCCCAGGAACTTGGGATCATGACCCGAGCTGAAGGCAGACATTTAAGACACCAAGGTGCCCCCAAATACAACAAATTTAAACAAATGTTTTGCCACTGCAAAGATGGTTTCTGCAGCAATCGAGATCATTTACTAATCTCATTTTTAAAGATATAATCCCTATTTTTATCCATTTACTGTACTAGAAGCTTAGATATAAAACCCTATCCCTCAAAAAATACATACTTTTAGTTTATTAATTTTCAGAAATCTTATTTATGTAGCAAAATATAATAAGAAATACATTCCCTCCATTCATATTTTAAAAGTAACTATTTTGTCATATTTGTTTCTTGTGTTTTTTCATTCTACAGACAGTTAAATATCAAGTTCCCTTTAATCCTACACCAAGTAGAGTTTGCAGTGTCTGACTGTAGATGACAGAAGTGCCCAAGAAGCAAGAAGATGACCCTGAATGCCAGAGAAGTGAAGGAAAAGTTAATTCTGAACCACATCTTCTGAGGCAGCTGCCTGTGGAAAAATCACAGCTATTCCCTATTTTCACCAAAACTTTCATGGATCACAACCCATATCACCACTTTCATTCTTTCCTCAGAGATGCTTTTCAGGCAAACTTTTATGGGCATCAAAATCAGCTGGCAGGCTTATTAAAATAGAATGCCTGGACCCACATGCACAGTTCCTGACTCAGCAGGTCTGAGATTAGGCCCAAGAATTTGCATTTCTCACAAGTACTCAGGTGATGCTGATGCAGCCAGTCCAAGCACTACAGTGGATTGAGAAATACTGTTCTGTTTTTCCAAGATTACGTACTTCAGGGACAGATCCAGACCCTCCCTGCCTATGTAGAGACACAGACGGGAGAACCTGTCACCTGGTCTATTCTAAAGACAAGATGGACACCTCCACTATTACAGTCAGCTGGCTGAAAGCTGGAAGGTCAAGCTCATTTTCCCCCTCTTCTGCATTAGAGCAGTGGGGACTCTCCTCCTATCCTGAAGCCTCCACTTGGCCCAGAAGTGCCAGGAATGGGCTCCTGCCTCCTGGGGCAGAGAAGGGCAGGCAGCACCTGGCAAGGAGTAGGGTGGTGTATGAGGAAGGGCAAGGGGCTTCTAGTCACATCACCTCTTCTCAAGCCCAGGGGCAGCCACTCCCTGACTGATGGCCCTGGGCCTCATTTTCCCCATCGACACAGGATAATGATGCCCACGGCCTAGAGGACTGCTGAGGAGAGTAAATGGGAATTGTGCAAGCAGGAGTCCTTTGTTGTCTGTAAAGAACCCCACAAACAGTCTTTATCACCACAGCTTTGTGACACATCTGCTCCTTAACAATAAGCTGTAGTGATGGTAGCTCATCCTCCTCGTTTTCATTTTATTTTTTTACAACTCTAGTAACTTTGCTTCATTTTTAAGATTTTTCTCACCCTCTCCCCAACGATGGCCTTTACCTTTGAGCCCCAGTGTTACTGATGCTGACTCACCTGCCGCGGGTGTATTAACACACGTAGACCCATCTGTAGGCACTAAAAAGAAAAACAATCGGGATACGTGCCATTAAACTCTCATATTACTCAACCCAAAGTCATGAGCTTCTCAGTCTCCAGAATGAGGAATGAAATAAGAAACACCAGCTAAGCAGTTTGTTACTGGTTCTCAACAAGCCAAGATGCTGCAGGCCCGTTTAACCCCTCTCCCTGATCTTCGCCATTTGAACATTAGGTTCTGCCCCAGAATCTCCCCAACTCTCAAGGAGTTACAGAGAAAGAAAAGGAGATGCCCTTTGAAGAGGGGCAGAGACTACTGAAGATCTGGAAAAGATCCTTTTGCATTAGCTATGTGATTCAAGTCATCCTGACGTCTTCCTTCCCTTCAGAGCTCTGGTTTGTGGTAGGTGGTGCTCACATTCCGGTTACATTAGAGGTAAAAGGACCCTGTCTGTGGAGTCAAAGACTTGGATGCAGTTCTAATTCTACCATTTAAAGTGTGCCCTCACATTATTTAACTTATTAAAGCCTCCGTTTTCACATCTGTAAAACGGAGATACCACGATTTGCCTCATAGAGTTGTTTGGGGGTGATAATACATGGTTTCTCACGTACTGCATGGCAAATGGCAGGTGTAAAATACTGATTGAGGAAACCTAATTTTCCCCGGGGCTTCATTTTTCAATGTTAGGATCTCGTCTAAGGTACTCCTAGCCTGCTGCGCCATCCCCTGAGCCGGGAGCACTCGGCAGACTCCTAGCGGGGCCCAAGCAGCCCCTTCAAAGCCCTAAACCTATTGGCCATAGTGCCACTCCCACCGCCCCACCCCCACCTTTGACATCTCGGCCCTCCTCCCTCAGCTGCGGATGGCGTCACTTCCGCAGGAAGAGGCGGGCACGTCCGCGCGCTTGGCGCGAAAGTCGGTTCGCCGCCTCGGCAATTTCCGGGTTCGGCGTTTGCTTCGGGTCCGGGGCGCCGCCGGCTGCGGCGGGTGTGCGCCGGGCTGGCGCCCGACCCCAGCCACCGCCCTGCAGGCCGCGTGCCCCTCCACTCGCCTCCCGAAGACCCCCACCCCAGGCTCCACCGAGGTGAGTGAGGCACGGAGAGAGGACCCAGCTCCCTCCCCACCCTAATTGGGGGGTCGCGGGCCGCGACACCTTCCCTGGCCTTCGGGGCCCTTGTTTCCCGTCCGTGTAACCGGCCCTCGGACCGGCGGGTGGGACTTTGACGCTGGACAGGACGTGGCTGCGGTTGGACCGAGAGCGGGGCCTCTCAGTGGCAGCTGGCAAGCAAGAGCTTTCGGCCTCTGGGGGCATGGCCTTGCTAACCGGCTTCGACATTTCCATTAAAGTCCGTTTACTGAGGGGTGAACAAACGTCGGGGGCGGTGGACAGTTTCGTTCGTGGATCCTTGAGCTAAGTGCAATTGAATGCCCATCGGCTTAGAGGTCTTAGAGTCCCATAACAAAGGGCCCGAATGTATTCAATTTAAGGACATTAATTTTGTTCTCTGATTTGCCAGGATTGGTGTTGTCATCTTTTTCCCTGACTTTGCCCGCATTCCAGCGTTTCTTAGAAACTAATGAATGAATTCATGGACAAGGCCAGAATGTCTATCCTTGGGCATTGTTGTCTGCACAGAAAAGTGGACGCTTTTAACTTTTAACTTCATACATGATGTGTTTTATCCTTGTTAATGGTACCTTTATTTTGACAGTTCAAAAATGTCCAGAAATGACAAAGAACCGTTTCTTGTGAAGTTTTTAAAGTCTTCAGACAATTCCGAATGTTTTTTTAAAGCACTTGAGGTAAGAATAGTTGAAAATGCCTTGTTTGATGCTGTGAATTCATTTTTTTCGTTTTTAGTGTTTTTGATTTGTTGGACTCTATGTCTTAGTAATTTATTTTCTTACTAGTTTTATTGTAATGTACATCAATATAGATGTGTCATTACATATTTTTGGATTGATGTAAATATATCATTATAATGTATTTTGGGGAGCATGAAGTCAACTACTTTTTTTTAGGATTTTATTGGGTAGAGAGAGAGGTTAGAGAGCACAAGCAGGGGGAGAGGCAGGCAGAGGGAGAAGCAGGCTCCCCGCTAAGCAGAGAGCTTGATGTGGGGCTTGATCCCAGGACCCTGAGGTCATGACCGAAGGCAGACACCTAACTGACTAAGCCAGCCAGGCACCCCATTATGACATTTGTATTGAAGTTCGCAAATTTGCTATTCTTGGAAATTACATTGCTTTCTATGTCTACTAACTAGAGTAGACCTTTGTATGCTGAAGAAATCTGAATCTGTTATATACTGGTTACACTTAATTTTTTTGTAGTTAAAATTATGTTTCACAATGTACAGTGTAATATGGAAAGATGTTGTGGGTGTTGTAGAGCCTTGCTACTTACAGACCCCAGCAGCATCAGTAGAGTTGGAAGTGTAGAACCTTGGGCCCAACTCAGACTGACCAATTAGATTCTGCATTTTAACAAGATCCTCGGTGTAATTCCTATATATATTAGAGTTTAAGAAGCACTGTTGCAGGGGCGCCTGGGTGGCTCAGTGGGTTAAAGCCTCTGCCTTCGGCTCAGGTCATGATCTCAGGGTCCTGGGATCCAGCCCCACATCGGGCCCTCTGCTTGGCATGGAGTCTGCTTCCCCCTCTCTCTCTGCCTACTTGTGATCTCTGTCAAATAAATAAATAAAATCTTTAAAAAAAAAAAAAAAGCACTGTTGCAGCAGGTTTTTCTTTAAAGTTCATTCAGCAAATAATTACTGAGTGTCAGAACCTGTTAAGCACTGTTGTAGTACTTGGGATACATTGGTGAGCACAGAAAGACCCATACTTTCTCAGAGCTTACATTCTATTTTAACAGGAGGACCTAGACATAAATCAGGATAAATGAGTAAACTGTATAATATGTTTCATGGGGCTCTGTGCTATGTGAAGAGAAAAGAGCAAAACAGTTTAAGGAGTTCTAAAGGATATTTGTTTTGGGAGAAGGGAAGGTTACAATCTTAAGTAGAGTGTGATTGGTGAAGGCTTTATGGAGAAGATAATTACACTTGAAGGAGGTGGGATGGTTAGACATGTGAATGTCTGTGGAAGAAGCTTTCAGGCAGAGAGAACAGCCATACACAGGTCCCTGAGAAAGTACTTAGAGTGCCTATCCAACATACAGTGTGGCTGTAGTGTAGTGAACAAGGGATGGGGGAAGAACATTAATGGGTGCTTTAGAGAGTAAGAGTAAAGAGATCATGTAAAGAGCCTTAAGGGCCATGGTAAGGACTTTGACTTTTTCATTTGAGCAAACCTGATTGAAGTGAGGGATCAAGTCAGGTGAAGAGTGGGAGGATATTTCATGGAGTGAGAACAAGAGCAGAACCTCTAAAGAGTTTATGCGTGTCTTGTTCCAGACCTAGCAAGAAAGGAGTGACTAGAGAATGGTAAGCAGGGGAGAAAAGAGGTAGAAGGTTAGAGTGGGGAGATAGGCAGGGACCAGATTCCTGACCTGATTTGTATCATTAAAGAGATTACTAGTTGCTGAATGGAGAATAGATTTAGGGCAAGGAAAGGAAAAGGAGCCACTTTGTAGACTTCTGTAGAGGTCTAGGTGAGAGATGATGGTAGCTTTCGATGGAAGAAAAGATTGGATTAGAGATGGATTTTTGAATTTAGAGTTCATAGGACTTAAATACAGGTGAAAAATTTCAGGTGCACTCTTTCAATTTTTTTTCTTTCTTTCAGTCAATAAAAGAGTTCCAATCAGAAGAATATCTTCAGATTATTACAGAAGAAGAGGCATTGAAGATAAAGGAAAATGATAGGTCACTTTATATCTGTGACCCTTTTAGTGGAGTTGTCTTTGATCACCTCAAAAAGGTTTGCTAACTTTTTGTGTGTTCCTTCTGTAGTCCGATTTTTGTTGTTTTTGCTTCAGTGGACATAAGTTCTTTACTGACCATGAGGTATTATACAGATTATGAATATAGAAGAATCTTTTGGTTTGGGAGACCAGAATTATATTTTTAAACACTAATCATGTTACAATATGCTTTGTTATATGTAATTTTTATATTTCAGGATATTTAATTTCACTTAGCTTAAGTCAATGATATAGTAATAAAACATTTTAGTGACGGAGTTCTACTGTACTTAAACTCAGTTTGATTGCAAGATTTTCCATAAAAATTTGAGAAAGATCTCAACATAATGCTTGGTTATTTACTGTCCTTCCTATGTGCTCTTGCACACACAGTTTTCATACCTATATCTTGTAGAGAGGGTCTGAAACATTATATGCCTAAAGGAAGCATTTTGGGGATGAGTATTGCTAATATACCAATGAGCCATCTTATTTCTTTTTGTTGATTCCAGAGTCTACTGACTCATTACTTTTTTGGTGTCTGGACAAGAGAGAAGCATTGAAATAAAAGTAAACTGGCTATAATTCCATCCAGATTACAAAGAAGTGATTCTTGTTTGAAGGAGAAGAAAACATAGAAGCGTAGGTAGATACAGTATCTGCACAATTTATGGAAGGTCTGTGCCCACCTTTGCCAAAAGCATTGTTGGTCTACCCTCCTTTTGGAAATTTACCTTTTCAGATAGAATCAATAGCATTAAAAACTCAAATTTTCCTATGACTGAACAAAAAGGTAACAGTAATTGTTTACCATGTGCATCTTTAAATCAGTCATGCCTTGGTGACTTTGGCAGCCATATGCTTTTTAGATCTGGCTTGAATGTGCTGATGTTGAGCAAGACTGTCAACTTTTCTTAACTCAGTTATCAGTGAAAATAAAAGTTCATATTTTTAATAGCCTTGTAATATCTTTGAGAAATACTTACTTGGAAAGACATTGAGTTAAAGACAAAGTATTTAAAACACAAATGTAGAGACTGCCTAGGATTTTTGTATGTTTGTGTGACAGAATAGGTATTTTAGAAGGGGTTAATTAGGCTCTTAAACTTTTGAACTGCTTGGTTGGCTGGATACTTCATTTAAAAACTGTATGGATTTTCCCAATTATTATAGAATAAATCTGTTATTCCTGTACCCTATTATTAAGACTGTTTGTTTTTGATATTAAAATTTGGTGGCAGTTGTGACTGAATGTGGCTCTTGAAGCTTATTTCTTTCCTAGCCTGCATGAATTGCATATGTGTCTAATGTGTAGTGTCTCTGAGAAATTATATAACGTCCTTATTTTGTCTTATAACAATTTAGCAGTGGTCATCAACTTCTGTAAAGAATTGCTAAATATTGAGGCGCCTGGCTGGCTCGGTCAGTTAAGCGTCTACCTTTGGCTCAGATCATGATCCCAGGTTCCTGAGATCGAGCCCCATGTTGGGCTCTCTGCTCAGCAGGGAGCCTGCTTCTCTCTCCCCCTCTGCCTTCCACTCCCCTGCTTTTGTTCTCTCTCTGTCAAATAAATAAATAAAATCTTTAAATGAAAAAAAGAGGGGGGGGCGCCTGGGTGGCTCAGTGGGTTAAACCTCTGCCTTCAGCTCAGGTTATGATCCCAGGGTCCTGGGATTGAGCCCTGCATCAGGCTCTCTGCTCAGTAAGGGGCCTACTTCCCCCCCCCCGCACCCTGCCTGCCTCTCTGCCTACTTGTGATCTTTCTGTCAAATAAATAAATAAAATCTTTAAAAAAAAAAAAAGGAATTGTTAAGTATTACAAAATATAATTTTATTAGTGAGAGGTCTTTTCCTACATACTAAACTTTCTCCCCTTTTTTGTAGCTTGGCTGCAGAATCGTTGGCCCTCAAGTAGTCATATTTTGTATGCACCACCAACGATGTGTCCCAAGAGCTGAACATCCAGTTTATAATATGGTTATGTCTGATGTAACTGTATCTTGTACAAGCCTGGAAAAAGACAAAAGGGTAGGTACTGAGAGGAATATCATGATCAATATATTTATCTCCACACTTAATCTTTCACTGCATAGGAGACACTTTGAAAGACCTTGTACTTGGTGTTCATGACTTAAGGTCTGTATACACCAATGTATATCTTTTCTATTTTAATGAAATAGAAATAGTGGAATCTGTTTTATTGACAACTAGTTGAAAGAAAACTCCCTTTTTCCCCTGTGCAGTTGAGTTAGAGTTTGAGTCACATTTTTCCCTAATAGATGGTTAATCTTCTTTAAAAAATGTTGATGGAGTGCCTGGGTGGCTCAGTTGGTTAAGCTTCTCCCTTTGGCTCAGGTCATGATCTCAGCGTCTTGGGGTCGTTGGGCCCTGAGCTCAGCAGGGAGTTTTCTTCTCCCTTTCCCCCAACTTATGCTCATACTCCCTCTCTTGCTCACTCACTCTCTAATAGATAAATAAATTTTTTTTTAAATTATTTTAAAAAACGTTGAGAGGTAGAATGGGCTGTGGGGTTAACATTTGCTATGAGGCAAGAAATGCTTTGAAATGCTAAAAGAGAAAATACATATTTTTATATATAATATGTATAATTAATACTTTTAAATATATATATGCACAGTATATTATAGAAGCAACATAGGTTAATAAACTCATGGAGTTGAAAGAAAAATATGAAAGTAATTATTTTTAAATTTATGTATAATTCATATTTATCTTTATCTAAAAAGTAATTTGATTATTTAACTTTATAGTGGGGAGAAACATTTGTGCCTTCAAGCTAACAACAAAAAAAGATATTTGAGTTTTTGTATAAAAAAAATGGAAGAGGTATTGTTTGCTTTGGTATTAATGTATTTTCTTTTGGGTTTACAGGAAGAAGTTCATAAATATGTACAAATGATGGGTGGACGTGTATATAGAGACCTTAATATATCAGTAACTCACCTTATTGCAGGAGAAGTTGGCAGCAAAAAATATTTAGTTGCTGCAAACCTAAAGAAACCTATTTTGCTTCCTTCTTGGATTAAAACACTTTGGGAAAAGTCACAAGAGAAGTAAGAAAGACATTTATGTGTTTTCTACATTTGAAAAAATGATACATTCAATCATTTTGGCATATTGTGCGTTATTACAGGGGAGGTTTTATGTTGTCCTCTTGGGATTTGTTATTCAAGGACAAAAAATGGGGTTATTACTCTTCACTGAAAGTAAGCATAATCTGCAAGCTGTCATCAAGGTATAAGTTGATAGGTAGAATAGGCTTTTGATTTAATACTAGTTACAAGGTAAGAAATGCTTTGACAACAAAAATTGCTTTCAGCAGTAAATGCCTGTAAAATAGTTGAGAAGATCACTGTGGCAACTATAGTTCTTAAGTTGCCTTCTACTACTGTGCTAAGATGGAGAGTAAATTAGCCATTTTGATAGTCGTATTCCCTCACAAAGATGTCTATGTAAAGTTAAATATAAACATATGTCAGCCATTAACTAGGATGTGGTCATTCAGTAAATGTTAATCAAGTTCATTTTATGTACCTGGCCTGAGCTAGGCTTTAGACATACATACTAAGCAAAGCAGGATAGCATCCCTGCCTGCCCCTGTGGACCTTAGAAATAGGCGTTTTTTTCCAGTGTTTTTTCAACACCATCCAGCACATTCTAAACCTGTCTCCACACTGGTACCTTTATTCTTAACACATTTGTCTTAAATGGAAAAAGAATGACATTTTTGTTAGTATTCTGCCAAAAATTATTGCTTATTATTTATATCGTATGATGAAAGGATAAAAAGTCCATCTTTCTAGTAGGCAACCAAGGTCCATTGAGTTTTTAAGTAAATTCACATGTAAAATTTTGGAAAATACACCACTTTGACCAGCATGAACTCAAAAGAGTTAATGAAATAACATTTTCCCTTAAAACAGTTTTATTTAAGAAGCTCTATCTGAAATACTACTTTTTAGATGAGTAGATAGTGTAATTTTGAATTTCAGTACCCCTTTTCTAAAAATGAGGAAAGCATTAGTGATTTCTGTTGTTTGTCATTATTCTTCTGATAAATTTTAAACCATTTGGTGTATTAGTATGTTAATTTTTTCCTTGTTACTTATTTTTTCCAGAAAAATAGCTAGGTATACTGATGTAAACATGGAAGATTTCAAGTGTCCTATTTTTCTTGGTTGCATTATCTGTGTGACTGGCTTGTGTAGCTTAGACAGGAAGGCAGTTCAGCAACTCACAATTAAGCATGGAGGTCAATACATGGGACAACTGAAAATGAATGAATGCACACACCTCATTGTGCAAGAACCAAAAGGTAAAACTATGTTTCCCAAATGGAAAAAATGCAAATTTTCCTCTGGTATTTAACATTTTAAGATCTTTACAGAATAGCTTTTGCTTCTGATGTGTTATAAATCTCATATATTTTCCCTCTAAAATTTTAGAAAAATAGTTTAGTTCACAAATCTGTAGAAAAATTACATGACTATCCAGGTTTATCCAGGTCGGTGAAAAAATATTTTTTTCAATTTCCAGTGGTTTTTATTGTTTGATTTTTTTTCAAAGTTTGCTATATAGTTACCAAATACTTACAAAACAGGAAATTTGGATGAACAACAAAAAGGCTAATAGATGTAGCTAAATTACATTTTTTTCTAATGATAAATTTTAAAGGCTTGGCTTAGTTTTTAATTGAATGAATCTGATTTATTGGATGAACTACAAGTTGTAACTTGAAGATATACCTTGCAGAACACGAGGCAGTTAAAAGAAGAAAAATATACTACCAATAAGAAGAATTCCTTAAAATTGTGTTTAATTTTGGTGTCCTGTAACGTTTATATCTATTTTGGAAGATTTTTTTTTTCTTTATAAATACCCTTAAAATATATACAAATTGATGAGAGAAGAATTTTGTTAATGTTTTTGTTAATATTTTTTGTTATTTATGTCTGTGTTTTATTATGCTACCTAGGTAGCAAAATAGAAAAAAAAAAACCTGCTAAAATTAATTGGTAATTGTCCTTAAATCAGAACTTTGTGTATGGCTAATTATGATATTATAATTGTGAGTAGAGTTGGTAACTGCTATTGAATTTCTGAACCTGAAGGCACTTCATCTCTTTGCTCTCAAGAATGTCCAAATAAATCCTTTTTGTGTTATTGTTTAGTACATATTGACCTCAGTTTCTCTGTGGCACTGTTTCAAAATACATTGTGTTAAAAGTTGTTTTAAGGCAAAAAATATATATATTTCTTCCAATATGCCTGTCTGTTTAGACTTCAAGTCAAATCCTGTTGACATTAGAGTAGACTCTTCAAAGCTGGTATTTTTATATTGGGGACGTTTACAATTTTCACAGTTTTATTCATTCTTACTAAAGCCGCATAATTCTGTGAGTTATTCCCATGTTACAAATTAAGAAACTGGTTTAAAGAAATTAAGCAGTGGAGACTATACTCAAACCAAGTCTAGTATTTCAGTCACCCCATATAAATTATGCAATTTTAAGAGACAGACCCCCTTGGGGGCGCCTGGGTGGCTCAGTGGGTTTAAAGCCTCTGCCTTCAGCGCAGGTCATGATCTCAGGGTCCTGGGATCGAGCTCCACATCGGGCTCTCTGCTCAGCGGGGAGCCTCCTTCCTCCTCTCTCTCTCTGCCTGCCTCTCTGCCTACTTGTGATCTCTGACTGTCAAATAAATAAACAAAATCTTAAAAAAAAAAAAAGGCAAACCCCCTTGCATATGGTATATAGCATACTGTTTGTATAAGAATAATTACTGGTAACTTTAATTTTGTTTTGGTGAGTTTTTTCCCATAACCTATCATACTTTAGCCATTTCTACAAAGATAGATTTTAATGCTTTACATTTCTCTCTATTTCTTAATGAACATGATAGGTCAAAAGTATGAATGTGCCAAGAGATGGAATGTACACTGTGTGACCACACAGTGGTTTTTTGACAGTGTTGACAAAGGTTTTTGTCAGGATGAATCCATATACAAGACAGAGCCAAGACCAGAAACAAAGACTGTGCCTGATACTTCAACTCCTACTGGCCAGATCAACACAGTTGATAGTAAGTTTCAGTGGGATTAAAGTAAACAGTCATTTTTAACACCATTTTCTTTGTAAGAATTGATTTGTAAGTAGGATCAGTGAGATATAGTAGGGAATTCCATTCTTTCTTGCTATGCTTCCAGGCATAATTATGTAATAACCAAATTGTATGAAAACTAGTCCAGAATTCTAGGTATTTCTTTTTATAATGGATGTATATTTTCTTTCATACCTTAGTTTAATGCAAAAGATGATTAAAGAAGCCGAGATTACTATAAAGACTTAAAAAAGAATTTTTCTAAACCTGACTGGTGGGCAAATGTAATACATTTTTATTAGTTTGCTACTATTATAGACCATCTGTATTCATATAAAATTGAAAACCATTTCTATTTTGTACATGCCATGTTAGCAATTTAGCATA
>ML110874.1:204145-248501 GCA_003697995.1 Taxidea taxus jeffersonii
TGAAAACCATTTCTATTTTGTACATGCCATGTTAGCAATTTAGCATATACGTTATATACGTTATAGCATATGTTGACCCTACAGCGAACAAGTTCAGATTGTATATGGAAGCAAGCCACAATTAAATATATTAAATATGTTTTTATTTGAAATAAGATATGAGGAGCGCCTGGGTGGCTCAGTGGGTTAAAGCCTCTGCCTTTGGCTCAGGTCATGATCCCAGAGTCCTGGGATCAAGCCCCACATCAGGCTCTCTGCTCAGCAGGAAGCCTGTTTCCTCCTCTCTCTGCCTGCTTCTCTGCCTACTTGTGATCTCCATCTGTCAAATAAATAAAAATTAAAAAAAAAAAAAAGATATGAGCCTTAGTTTCATTTTCCCTTGTCATGCTTGGCCACCAAGATTTTAATAAAAACATTTGATGCTTACTTTGGAAATTATTCACAGCCCTTTGTGTATAAGAAAAATTAACCTATAGGAAAATAAGTAATCACTATTTTATCTCCATAAATTTCTACGTCTTTGTTATGTAGGTCGTACTCTTTCAGATGTCAGCCATATTTCCAACATCAGTGCAAGTTGTATAAATGAATCGATGTGTAATTCAGTTCTTAATAGCAAAGTGGAGGCTACACTTGAAAATCTAGAAAATCTGGATGTCAGTGCATTTCAAGCACCTGAAGATTTATTAGATGGTTGTCGGGTATGTCTTTATTATGTAATACCTCAGTGATAATGTACATCAGTACTTCTAGCCTGACTTTGAAGACCCCTCAGAGTTGGGCTTATTCCTTATCCATAAGTTTACTTCACTCTAGCCAAGCAGATGTAAGCACTGGGCCACATCTGTCCATAACTGTCATTTATTAAGTGTTAAAAATATTGTAGGCTGTGCTAATCAATTAATATATGTTGTTAATATGTTGTATGTAATCTCATTTAACTCCCACGAATAACTCTAAAATGGCTATTACCCTGAACTGAGGCTTGTTCAGTTCTTGTTCAGATTCACACAGACATTAAGTAGACAGCCATCTACTCCAAATCCTATGTTCCTAACCACTAGACCCACTATTTTGTTTTATGTTTCTTGGCCTACTTAATTTTTTAGTGTATAAATAAACTATCTTATAAGTGCCTTGATGGAAACATCATATGGTGTAGATCTCATAGAGCTGAATTTTAATATATTTCTACTTGTAGAGTGAATAGGCTGTACATTAGTTGATAAAACATCAATTTATTGTCAGAACAGAAAGTGTCTTATATAATTTTTTATCCTAGACTCTGGTAATTATGGATATGACTTTTAGTTATTGTTTTTTTAAGATTTATTTATTTTAGAGAGGACACCACAAGAGGGAGGGACAGATCTCAAGCAGATTCTGCACTGAGCATGGAGTCCAACATGCAGCTTGATCTCAGTACGCTGAGATCATGACCTGAGCTGAAACCAAGGTTAGATGCCTAACCAACAGGGCCTCCTACATGCCCCTAACTTTTAGTTATTCTTATAGGAAGCTTATGATTCCTGATTTTTGTTACAGTGTCTTCTAATAACAGGTTATTTAGTTTGGGATATAAATGGAGTTAGGAATAGATCTGCCATTCTTAAGAAATTTTTTTAAAGGCATCTAAAATACAGATGAAAAAGCTTTATATTTATTAAATAGGTTTAAATATATACATAGTGATACTTAGAAATAAATTATTGCATATAATCCTCAAAGCACTGTCCTCAGCTCGACTTAAATTTTCTTATGTAATCGACTGTGTAAAGGATATCTCAATATATAGGTGAGAACACTGGTTTAAAGAGCCTAAGTAACTTATCATGGGCATGTAGTTAATTATTGGCCTCTGAACCAAAATTTAAACCCAAGTTTTCTGAATTCAGATAAACTCCAGTTTATTTCTTTTTTTAATTATTTTTATTAACATGTAATGTATTTGCCCCAGGGGTTACAGGTCGTGAATCGTCAGGCTTACCCAGGTTGTGAATCGTCAGGCTTACCCATTTCACAGCACTCACCATATCACATACCCTCGCCAATGTCCGTAACCCAACCACCCTCTCCATATCACCCTCCCCCCCAGCAACCCTCAGTTTGTTTTGTGAGATTAAGAGTCTCTTATGGTTTGCCTCCCTCCTGATCCCATCCTGTTTCATTTTTTCCTTTCCTACCCTCTAAACCCCCGACCCTGCCTCTCAAATTCCTCATATCAGAGAGATCATATGATTGTCCTTCTCCGATTGACTTATTTCACTCAGCATAATACCCTCTAGTTCCATCCGTGTCGTTGCAAATGACAAGATTTCATTTCTTTTGATGGCTGCATTGTATTCCAGTGTGTGTGTGTGTGTGTGTGTGTGTGTGTATACCACCTCTTCTTTATCCATTCATCTGTTGATGGACATCTAGGTTCCTTCCATAGTTTGGCTATTGTGGACATTGCTGCTCTAAACATTCAGGTACACGTGCCCCTTCGGATCAGTACATTTGTATCTTTGGGGTAAATATCCAGTAGTACAGTTGCTGGGTCGTAGGGTAGCTCTATTTTCAACTTTCTGAGGAACCTCCATGCTGTTTTCCAGAGTGGCTGCACCAGCTTGCATTCCCACCAACAATGTAGAAGGGTTCCCCTTTCTCCGCATCCTCGCCAACATCTGTCGTTTCCTGACTTGTTGATTTTAGCCATTCTGACTGGTGTGAGGTGGTATCTCATTTCCAGTTTATTTCTATAATATAAATTTATAAGTAGTAAGATCTTCAGCATTTAAAGAGCTACCTGCATTTTAGATATTGCTATGTACTAGTATCCAGAAGATAACTGAATTCTAGCTTCCATTTTATTTAAAGCCTCAAAGTACTTACCTGGTGTCTACAGTGGATAATAATGCTATGGGATTGTGAAGAAATAATAAAAAATAAAAATTTCAGAATTGTTGGGGCACCTGGGTGGCTCAGTTGGTTAAGCATCTGCCTTCGGCTCCAGTCATGATCTCAAGGTCCTGGGATTAAGCCCCATGTCAGGCTCCCTGCTCAGCCTGACCCTCTCCCCAGCTCCTGTTCCCATTCGCTCCCACGCTCTCTCTCAAATGAATTTTAAAAATCTTTCTTTAAAAAATGTCAGAATTGTTAAAAAAAAAAGTTTTAGGTTATACTCCATTCTTAATGTAGTAAATGTACACAGAGCTGTGTATTTACACACAGTGCATTTGGATATATATTTTTAATGTGTTTCTGTTGAGAGAAACAAACCCTCTTAAATGCATTAATCTAAAGTAAATATTTTCTTCCTTTGCAGATCTATCTTTGTGGTTTTAGTGGCAGAAAGCTTGATAAACTGAGAAGGCTTATTAACAGTGGAGGTGGAGTTCGTTTTAATCAGCTCAATGAAGATGTAACTCATGTTATCGTGGGAGATTATGATGATGAATTGAAGCAGTTTTGGGATAAATCAGCCCACAGGTTTTGTCAGTTTTTACTTCAAAGCAATTTCTACTCTAACGATTTTTCCTGAAATTGTGTATCCATGCAATTATGGAAACTGCATGGCAAGTGGGATGATAGTCTTTATGGTTTAAGCTAATATATAATTATGTTGTACTATTTTTGCAGGCCTCATGTAGTGGGAGCAAAATGGTTGCTAGAGTGTTTTAGTAAAGGTTACATGCTTCCTGAAGAGCCATATATCCATGCTAACTACCAGCCAGTGGAAATTCCAGTTTCAGATCAACCTGAAAGTAAAACAGCCCTTTTAAAAAAGAACAACAGCTTCTCTAAGAAAAACGTGGCTCCTGATGAAAAGCATGAACAAGCTGATGAAGATCTGCTATCTCAGTATATAAATAATAACCCAAGAATAGGTAAGAAATAGTTGATGAGTATTTACAGTCATTAAGAAATGTTCTAATAGCTTAATACCTACACATGTGATTTCTTCCAGTTTTTCTAGATTTTAAGTTAAAACTTTTTCTTTCTTTAATGTTTTATGTTTGTTGCTCTTTCTAAGGCAAAGCCTGGGGGCTGCTGAACCCTCTGACCGCCTTGTCTCTCTTCAACTCACTGACTCCTCTTTGATCTGTTTTATATGCCAGCATCATTTGTTAGTGTGAGTTTGTAACAGCATGAATTTTTCTTTTTTAATTTTTTTAAAAGATTTTACTTATTCTTTAGAGTATGCATAAGAGGCTTGGGGCAAAGGGAGAGGAAGAAGCAGACTCCCTGCTGAGCATGGAACCCAATGCAGGGCTGGATCCCAGGACCCTGAGATCATGACCTTAGCTGAAGGTGGATGCTTAACTAACTGAGCCACCCAGGCGCCCCATGTAACAGCGTACACTTTTATTTTAACCTTGTAATTACCTCTTACTTGGTTATTGTGATCTTTAATGCATACAGTGCTGCACTGTACCACAATCTCTGTATATAGTCTTCTTAATGTGAGAAGGAAACTTGCCAGTGAAGAGTTGTGAGCAGAATTTCTTCTTAAGAAAAAAATTTTTGAAATATTTAATACAGTGAAAAGGATGTCAAGAATAATGTGATGAGTAGCCATATACTACTGCATAAGTATAAGAAAAATAGAATATTCCACTCTACCAAAAGCCTCCTGTGAGTCTCTCTCCATTTTCCTTATAGTTTACATGTGTATATATATATCTAAATGCAATATAGATACTCATTTTTTGTGTATTTTAGCTTATATAGATGATGTACAGTATGTACTCTTTTGCTGCTTTCCTCCAACCATGAGAAATATTTAACCAAGTAACTGGTTGAATATACCACAGTTTATCTATTTTCCCACCTTACAGACATTTTTATTGTCTTTTATTTTTGCCAGTGCAAACAGTACTGCTGAGATTGTTCTTACCTATGTCTCTTGACCAGAGCTTTCTTTACATGTACAGGATGCCAAGTTTGGTCTGCTCTGTATGGATTACACATACACATGTGTTAAACTCCTTCACTGTAATGTTGACTTTGACAGTTTCTCCATGTAGTTCTGTCAAATTTAGTTTTTTAATATATTTTGATGTTTTATTACATGATGATCCTCATTTTCCTAATTTTGTTTTTCTTAAAATCTGTTTTGTCTATTAATAAAACTATCCCTTCCTCATGTGAGTTAGTATTTAGCTGGTATGATGGACTTTTTCTTTAAAACTGCAAATTTGGTCACTTTACATGTACTGTTACTTGTGATATATTTTTATTATTTTATACCATCTTATTTTATGCTGTTTGTCCCATTTTTCTGTGCCTCCATATTTAACATTTTTGCTTCCTTTTGGATAGCTTGAGCTTGCCCCCTCTCACTTCAATCTCCGCCTCCCCATGTTCCCTCTACTGATGTAGAAGTTACATCTATTTATATTTTTAGTGATTACTTGGAACTAGAATGTGCATCATAACTTGAAATCTAAAGTTAATCAGAATTTTTATCTTCATCTTGAATAATACAAGAACTTTATACTCTATCTTCAACAGCACTGCTAATGACACCCCCCTACATACACTCAATTTATGTGATTTGGGCTAGTATTTTCATTGTCTTTTTTAATCTGGCAGACACTTAGGTTTTGGTTTTGTTTGTTTTTTGACACTTAGGTTTTATATGGTCCATACTTGTTTTGATTTACCAACATGTTTAGCAATTTCTTTGCTTCTCATTCTTTGTTGTATCTGAGAACTCTCTTCTGGAATCATTTTCTTTCCTCATATAAAATATATCGTTTAGAAATTCCTTCAGTTTCTGTCAATGTCTTTATTTTTGCCCTTGTTCTTAAGAAATAGTTGTGCTAGGAATACAGCAATGTAATATCACCTCACACATGTCATAAAGGCTAAAATTTAAAAAAAACACTAGAAATAACAGGTGTTGGCAAGGATATGGAAAAAAAGGAGCCCCTGTGCACTCTTGGCAGGAATGCAAACTGGTGCAGCCACTCTGGAAAACAGTATGAAGGTTCCTCAAAAAGTTAAAAGTAGAACTACCCTGTGATCCAGCTAGGTTTTTACTCAAAGAATACGGGAACACCAGTGTAAAGGGATACCTGCAGCCCTATGTTTATAGCAGCATTATTTACAATAGCCAAGATATTGAAGCAGCCCAAGTATTTAATGACTGATGAGTGGATAAAGAAGATGTGGTGTATGTGTATACACACACAGGAATATTATTCAGCCATAAGAAAAAATGAAATCTTGCCATTTGCAATGGCGTGGATAGAGGTAGAGAGTATAATGCTAAGCAGAATAAATCAGAAAAAGACAAATACCAAATGATTTCACTCATATATGGAATTTAAGAAAGGAAATAGGCAAAGTGGAAAAAAAAATGAGAGATACAAAGCAAGAAACAGACTCTTAGTTATAGAGCACAATCTAATGGCTATCAGAGGGGACAGGGGTGCAGGGATGGGTTCAGTAGGTGATGTGGATTAATAAGCCTAAAGACCTAACTAGAAAAAAGTTACTATGGCCTATGTTAAAGAGGTTACTGTCTGTGTTCTTGTCTAGGATTTTTATGGTTTCAGGTCTCAGATTTGGGTCTTTCATCCTTTTTGTGTATGGTATAAGGAAGTGGTCCAGTTTTATTCTTTTGCATGTTGCTGTCCAGCTTTCCCAATACATTTTGTTAAAGAGACTGTCCTTTCCAATTGCATATTCTCTGCTGCTTTGTCGAAGATTAATTAATTACCATAATTAATGACCATGGTCATTAATTAGTGACCATATAGTTAACTGTTTATTTCTGGGTTCTCTGTTTCGTTGATCTGTGTGTCTGTTTTTTGCGCCAATACCATCCTATTTTGATTGCTACAGCTTTGTAAAAATCTGGAATCATGATGCCTCCAGGTTTGCTTTTCTTTCTCAAGATGCTTTGGCTACCAGCAGTCTTTTGTGGTTCCACACAAATTTTAGGATTGTTAGTTCTAGCTCTATGAAAAATGCTGTTGGTATTTTGATAGGGATTGCATTAAATGTGTAGATTGCTTTGGGTAGTGCAGACATTTTAACAATATTTATTCTTCCAACCTATGAGAGTGGAATATCTTTCCATTTCTTTGTGTCATTTTCAATTTCTGTAATCAGTGTTTTATAGTTTTCGGAGTACAGGTCTTTCACCTCCTTGATTAGGCTTATTCCTAGGTATCTTATTATTTGGGGTGCAGTTGTGAATGGGATTGTTTCCTTAATTTCTCTTTCTGCTGCTTCATTATTGGAGTGGAGAAATGCAACAGATTTCTGTATTTGATTTTGTTTTTGTTTTGTTGTTGTTTTGGGGGATTTTTTATATTTTATTTTCCTTTTAACTAGACTCCGCACCCAGTGTGGGGCTTGAACTCATGACCTGGAACTGAAGAGTCGCACGCTCTACTGACTGAACGAGCCATGCAGCCTGTACGTTGACTTGGTATCCTGTGACTTTACTGAATTCATTTATCAGTTCCAGCAGTTTTTTTGTGGAGTCTTTAGGGCTTTCTATATATAGTATATTATCTCCAAATAGTGAAAGTTTTAACTTTTTCCTTAGCCAATTTGGAGCCTTTTGTTTTTGTTGTCTGATTGCTGTGGCTTGGACTTCCTGTACTGTGTTGAATAAAAGTGGTGAGAGTGGACATCCTTGTCTTCTTCTTTATTAAGGGGAAAGTTCTCTGTGTTTCCCCATTGGATGTTCGCTGTGGGTGTTTCATATATGGCCTTTATTATGCTGAGGTATTTCCCTCTAAACCTACTTTGTTGAGAGTTTTTATCATGAATGAACATTGTGCTTTGTCAGATGCTTTCTCTGCATCTATTGAACATATGATCATATGGTTTTTACCCTTTCTCTTATTGATCTGAGGCATCACATTGATTTGTGAATATTAAACCACCCTTGCATCCCAGGAATAAGTCCCACTTGATTGTGGTGAATGATTTTTTTAAATATATTGTTGAACACAGTTTGCTAAGTGGGGTGGGTGGTGGTTGCAGAGGAAGAGGGAAAAGCCCAACATAGGCCTCAATCCCTGGACTCCAGGATCGTGACCTGAGCCAAAGACATCCACTTTACCGACTGAGTCAACCAGATGCCTCATGAGCTCCCCCACTTTTTTTAAGATTTTAGAGAGAGAGCTCACAAGCAGGAGAAACAGCAGGCAGAGGGAGAAGCAGACTCCCCACTGAGCAAAGATCCTGGTGTAGGACTCAATCCCAGGACCCTGGGATCATGACCTGAGCAAAGGCAGATGCTTAACTGACCGAGCCATCCAGGTGTCCCACATTAAAAACCATTCTTAACTCACAGGCTACAGGCCCTTAGCCACTCCTGTACACAGCAACACTAAAGTTTTCAAAAAATAAGTTTTTGCCTTTTTTTTTTTTAATTTTAGTTAGTGAACATATTAGCTTCAGGAGTAGAATTCAGTAATTCATCACTTACAACACCCAGCGCTCATCACAAGTGCCCTCTTTTTTTTTTTTTTTTACTTTTTTTTCTTTTTACAAGTGCCCTCTTTAATAACCATCACCCATCTAGCCCATCTCCCACCCACCTCCCTCCCACCAACTCCCAGTTTGTCTTCTAATCTTAAGAGTCTCTTATGGCTTGTTTCCCTTTCTCTTTTTTTTTTTTCTTTTCTCTGTTCCTATATGTTCACTTGTTTCTTAAATTTCACATACGAATGAGATCATATGGTATTTGTTTGTCTCTGACTGACTTATTTCACTTAGTATAATACACTCTAGCTCCATCCATGTTGTTGCAAACGGCAAGATTTCATTTTTTGATGACTGAGTAATATTCCTTTGTGTGTGTGTGTGTACACACCACATCTTCTTTATCCATTTATCTGTTGATGACATCTGGGCTCTTTCCATAGTTTGGCTATTGTGGGCATTGGTGCTATAAACATTAGGGTGCAGGTGCCCTTTCAAATCAGTACATTTGTATCTTTGGGGTAAATGCCCAGTAATTGCAGCAGTTGCCCAGCAATTGCTGGGTCATAGGGTAGATCTATTTTGAACTTTTTGAGGAACCTCCAAACTGTTTTCCAGAGTGGCTGCACCAGTTTGCATTCCTGACAGTGCAAGAGGGCTCCTTTTCTGTGCATCCTCACCAACACCTGTTGTTTCTTGTGTTGTTAATTTTAGCCATTCTGACTAGTGTGAGGTGGTGTCTCATTGTGGTTTTGATTTGTATTTCTCTGATGATGAGTGATGTTGGCATCTTCTCCTGTGTCTGTTAGCCATTTGGATGTCTTCTTTGGAAAGGTATCAATTCATGTCTTCTGGCCACTTCATTGCTGGGTAATTTGTTTTTTGGGTGTTGAGTTTGATAAGTTCTCTATAGATTTTGAATACTAACTCTTTATCTGATATGCCATTTGCATCTATCTTCTCCCATTCCATAGGCTTTTAGTTTTATTGATTGTTCCCTTTGGTGTGTGAAAGCTTTTTATCTTGATGAAGTCCCAATAGTTCATTTTTGCTTTTGCTTCCCTTGCCTAAAGCAGCATGTCTAGTAAGTTGCAAGGCCAAGGCCAAGAGGATGTGGACTGTGTTCTCCTCTAGGATTTTGGTGGTTTCCTATCTCAACATTTAGGTCTTTCATCATTTGGAATTTATTTTTGTGTACAGTGTACACAAAGTTTCATTCTTCATGTTGCAGTCCAGTTTTCTTTTCCCAACACCACTTGTCAAAGAGACTTTTTTCCATTGGATATTATTTTCCTGCTTTGTCAAACATCAGTTGACCATACAGTTGTGGGTCCATTTCTGGGTTCTCTCTTCTGTTCCATTGATCTATGTGTCTGTTTTTGTGCCAGTCCCATACTGTCTTGATGACTACAGCTTTGTAATAAAGCTTAAAATCCAGGATTGTGATGCCTCCAGTTTTTTCTTTTTCAAAATTGCTTTGGCTGTTTGGGTTCTTTGTGGTTCCATGCAAATACTAGGATTGTTTGTTCCAGCTCTGTGAAAAATTTGGTGGTATTTTGATAGGGATTGCATTAAATGCATAGATTACTTTGGGTGGTATGGACATTTTAACAGTGTTTATTCTTCCAATCCATGAGCATTGAATGTTTTTCCATTTCTTTGTGTCCTCTTCAATTTCTTTCATAAGTAATCTCTATTTTTCAGAGTATAGATATTTTAACTCCATAGTTAGGTTTATTCCTAGGTATCTTGTTTTTGGTGCAGTTGCAAATGGGATCGATTCCTTGATTTCTTTTCCTGCTGTTTCATTATTGGTGTATAGACATGCAACAGATTTCTACACATTGGTTTTATATCCTGTAGCTTTGCTGAATTCATGTATTAGTTCTAGCAATTTTTTTTGGTGGTCTTTCAGGTTTTCTGCATATTGTATCATGTTGTCTGCAAATAATGAAAGTTTGATTTCTTCCTTGCTATTTTGGAGCCTTTCATTTTGTTTGTTGTATGATTGCTAACCCTAGGACTTCCAGTAGTATGTTAAACAGTACAAAGTTTTTACCATTTAAACTTTTAGGCTTGATTCACCAGTGCTTATCCATATTAGGGATTATACATTTTGTTACTGACAGGTATGTTTTTTCTTCTGCTTATCTGTCAGCCAACTTGATTCTGAAATGTAATAGTTGAAACTATTTGCTTGAGTCCTTCATCAGTTCTCTTAAATCCATATTATAGTAACTAAACAGCTGTAATCTCAATATGAAAATTTTAGGAGTTTTTGAAAAATAAGTAACCATGAAAAAATAACCATAATTCTCTTTATTATATTTATATAGTTATTTCCATGTGAAGAGCTTGATCACTTAGGCCTTTACTTCTGGTTTTTTCCTTAACAATATTTTCTCAATTCTTTTGTGAATTAGCAAAACCAATTTTGGGACTGAGACAAGCCCAGAGAGTTATTGGAGCCCCCTAATTTTCAACTAATTGGAGTTTCTAGTATACTAGGAATACCTAGAACAGTGACATGATTGCTCTTGTCATTCCTAATGGAAGGTGGAAATAATGACTATACTTTTGGAAGCCAAGAAGATGGGATGGGTTTGTATCCTTTCCTCAGGGTGTGCTTACTGAGCCTTAATTTTTGTGAGTGTGGTCACTATTCTCAGGCTTCGTGTTACCTTTAAATATAAGATAAATCCTTTGCTAGAAAACATTTCTTTTTCTCTTTCAGTTGAAGCTATGAAGTCTGAAGTTGAGCCCTTTAATGACTCTACTCATATTTCTCTGCCAGAAGAAAACCAGTCTTCTGTCACTTGTTGCCTCCCTGACACTTCTACAGTTACCGAAGAAGGTTTATTTAGCCAAAAGAGTTTCCTTGTTTTGGGGTTTAGTAATGAAAATGAATCTAATATTGCAAATATCATAAGAGAAAATGCTGGAAAAATCATGTCCCTTCAGAGCAGAATTGTTGCTGATTACGCTGTGGTTCCTCTGCTGGGGTGTGAAGTAGAAGCAACTGTGGGAGAAGTTGTCACAAATACGTGGCTGGTAAGAAGACCCTGTAGCAGTTGAAGTGTAGTGTTGAAGGATATCAGATGCTGAGAGTATTAATGATTATTTACTAGACAATTCAGTTTAGGTGAATTAGTGTTTGAGCAAGGTTTAGATTTTGCCTTTAGCAAAGGGAATTGTAAGATAGAAAAATGCCCAAGCTTCTTGGCCCCAAGCCTGGCAGCGTAGAGCTTATTATTTCCCTGGAGCAGCAACATTCCTTCTTAAGAAGTTACCTCTTACTATTTCAGTCCTCTCTGTTTTCTCCCAACCAAAGCATGTGTGCACTTTTGGATTGTTTTTTATTTTGTTTATATTTTTTGTTTTTATTTCTTATTGTATCTTTTTTATTGACTGAACACTGGTAATTTCATCATTTTTTTAACTTTCCAATAGTTAAGAGGAAAATTTATAAACTAATACTTGGGAAGAAATTAAATTTACAGCAGTATTTAGTAAGTTAAATGATAAACCTGACTGATCTTAATATCCTGTATAATGAATTGATTTTTTTAATATAATGTGAAATGTATTGAGAATGAGCATACACAAGGTTATATTAAATTGCTTTTCATGTAAACTCAGATTACTGCTAGTGTAACTAAACCAGCGTTAACCACTGGCTGCTTATTTCAGCTTGGTGTTCTTGTGTTTCTTGTTTCTAAAAGGTAACTTGTATAGACTATCAGACTTTAATTGATCCAAAGTCAAATCCTCTCTTCATGCCAGTCCCAGTGATGGCAGGAATGACTCCTTTAGAGGATTGTGTTATTTCATTCAGCCAGTGTGCAGGAGCAGAAAAAGATTCGTTGACATTCTTAGCAAATCGCCTTGGAGCAAGGTATGTAGTATTTTTTGTGCACCTGCTATCATGGTGTACCTTCTATCTGTTTTGACTTATTGGTGAACATTCAAATTGGAATTGGGCCAGGTGTCTTTATATAATATTTATGGGTAGGGTATAGTGTACCTATGTGATGGCTCAGTACTACTAGATGGATACCTGGCAGAGGTTCAGACCATGGGCATTAGTGCTCACCTACCAGCACAGGGAATGTGTAAAGCTTATACAAGGGCCGTTACTGAATATGGCATATCCAAGCCTTATTCCCTCTCATGAGTCCATTTGGGCAATTTTTTTTTTTTTTTCAGTAATGAATACTTGGGAAGGAAAAAAAATGGACTTGAAAGTTACTTCCAAAATCCAAATTAATCCAACCCCTAAGTGAACCTTAGGTGGTAACTGTTTTAAAACGAAGTAGAAAACTGTTCTAACAATAAATGTAAAGGAACTCAACTTTTAGATTAAAAAAAAAAAAAGTTCTTTTAGATTAGATCTTGAAGCAACACTTAAAATGACTTTAAAGAGACACACCCAAAACAAATTGATTCAGAACATCTGGGAAAAACAAAAAAAGACAGGCAAAGGTGTGTCAAAGGAATGCAAACAAAAGGAAAGGAAGGGTTGCAATTCTAATTTCAGACAAGTTTGGATTCAAATGAAAAGGCATTAAATAAGAAAAAGGGTGCTGTAAATAGCTATTCACACTGAAGTTAAAAAAAATATATATATATATGCATATCAAAAAGAACATGATTTATTCATAAGACAAAAACAATAGGAGATACAAGGTGGAATCAACAGAAATACATTACTTGTAAGAGATTTTATTTTATTTTTTTTTTAAGATTTTATTTATTTATTTGACAGAGATCACAAGTAGGCAGAGAGGAGGAAGCAGGCTCCCCGCTGAGCAGAGAGCCCGATGCGGGGCTCGATCCCAGGACCTTGGGATCATGACCTGAGCTGAAGGCAGAGGCTTTAACCCACTGAGCCACCCAGGCGCCCCTGTAAGAGATTTTAATTCCCATCTTTTACTTCATGAGAGGTCCTGAGGAAAAACAGGGAAGGTTCTAGATTTCAATAGCATAGTCATCTACCCTGAAACATCAAACATACCTTTTCATGTGCCTGTAGAAAACTTATAAACATTGCCTATAATGAAACTGGCCACAAAGAAAACCTCAGTATATTCCCTAAAATAGGACCAGTGCAGACCATACTCTTTAATTATGATGCAAAAAGACTAGAAATGAATAGTATAAATAGAAAATGAAAAGACCCCATAAACTGGACATTTTAGAACTATTTCATAACTCTTGGTTCCAAGAGGAATTCAAGTCCATTTATAAGCCTAGAAGTCATTTATCAACACAATGGTAATAAGCAATCCCAGTGCCCAGATTGTGATCCTAAAATACCATTTCCTGCTAAAAGATACTAAAATGCAAAGAAATGATTAATTCCAGGGGTGCCTGGGTGGTTCAGCCCTTCAGGTGTCTGCCTTCAGCTCAGATCATGATCCCAGTATCCTGTGATCAAGCCCCATAGCGGGTTTCCTGCTCAGTGGAGAGCCTGCTTCTCCCTCTACCCACCCCCCACACTCATGCTCATGAGTGTGCTTGCTTGCTTGCTCTCTCCCTCTTTCTCTGCACTCTCTCAAAGTCTTTATACACACACACACACATACATGTACATATATTTATTTATTTATTTTCCAGATTTGGGGCATAAAGGGTGCCAGTGAGTCTGGAACATTTTTTCAGACCAGATAGCAAGGACTGCTAAGAAAGTTGCATCAAAGGACCTCCACTGGCCAAAGACAGGACAATTTAAGTACCACTAGAGAGAATAATGGCAGTAGATCCAAGCACATCAAATAATATTTAAATCATAATTTTATAATGACACCAGACAAAGCTAATTGGTCATATTTGAAAGATGCTGGGAAACCATCCTGTTATTTTGAAAGCTGTTAGAGAAAGAGAAAGGATCAAGTATTTATCCTGCCTTTCCTATGTAATCTGTATCAGAGTACCATAATAATGGATAAGACAAAGTTTCCCTTTAAGAGGTGTTCCAACAAATAAATGAAGAAGGATGGGGTTATAATTCATAATGAATGAAAACATCTAGGTCCTGAAAATCAATAATCATGTAATAAAGAGGAAAACAGACATCATATGCCTCCTGATGAAGAACAAACGACCACCTTAAAGTGGTCTTACCAAAATGATAAAACCTCCATTTGATGAAGCCTCTGGATTCAACTACTGATTTATAGGAAGTAGGAGAAGAGCATGTTAAACTATAGCACAGAAATGCAGTTAGCAAAATTCAGACACTGAGATAACTTTATGTTATAAATAATACAATTTCTTCAACAAATATGTATTAAGGGGATAGGGAAAGAGGAAGGAGCTATAAACTAAAAAGACAAAACAAAACTGTAGCGTTTAAGAATGCACTATGTGATAAAACTAAAGAAAGGTAAGGAAGTGATTGCCATAAATATCCAAATAGTGGCTACTACAAGGAAGGGAGGTAAAGGGGGCTTGGGGGTTTGTAACTGAGTAAAGGACACATTGGAGAAGTTTTGGAGTGGCTGGCAAGATTCCATCATGTAATGTAGATGGTAGATAAAAGGGTTATCACTTTATAATCACCAAGTTTTGTATTTCCTTTTTCGCTGTGTTTGTATTTGAATTAAGCTAAACAATGAAAAGCTTTTTTAAAAAAACTGAAGTTGCAGAAGATCTAGAAAGCAACAATAGTAACAGTATGACACCAGGTTCCATGGGGTAAACTAAAGTAGTGCTTGGAGAAAAATTCCATAAAGTGGCTATGTAGCAAATTAATATACAGAAATCATTGACCTTCATACCAACCGGTTAGGAAAGTTGATGAAAACTAAGTTTACAATGAGAGATAAAATACCTACCAGCAGGTTTAACATGAAACTTCCAAGAGCTACAGAAGCTTATAAGATGCTATTAAGGTGGGACGCCTGGGTGGCTCAGTTGGTTAAGCGGCTGCCTTCGGCTCAGGTCATGATCCCAGCGTCCTGGGATCGGGTCCCACATCGGGCTCCTTGCTCAGCGGGGAGCCTGCTTCTCCCTCTGCCTCTGCCTGCCACTCTGTCTGCCTGTGCTCGCTCCTGTGCTCTCTGACAAAAAAATAAATAAAATCTTAAAAAAAAAAAAAAAAGATGCTATTAAGGAAACAGTAGAAAAGGTATCCATGTTCTTGGAAAGAAGATTATAAAGAAGTTTCTATTGTCTCCTATATTAATATATAAATTTAACATCCCAGTTAAAAATGCTATCCAAATTTTTTAGGGATAGCATTAAGCAAACTAAATTCTTGAATTCATAAGTAAAGTTTAGCAAGCAAGAAAGTCATGAAATTTCTGAAATAGAATATTTAAATATATTTTGTAAAACTTCACTAAATAATAGTGTGGATTTAATAAGTTGCAGAAAGTTTAGTGAGTGAACAGAAAGTCTAGAAATAGACCCAAATACAAATGGGAATTTAGTGTATGATAAGAGTGATATTTTGGGGTGCCCTGGTGGTGGTTCAGTCAGTTAAACATCTGCCTTCAGCTCAGGTCATGATCTTAGGGTCCTGGAATTGAGCCCTACATCAGCCACCTTCTCAGTGTGGAGCTGGACTCTTCCTCTCTCCCACCCTCTCCCCCCGCTTGTGCTCTCTCTCAAATAAATAAAATCTTTATTAAACAAAAAAGTGATACTCCCAAGTCATTGAAGAAGAGAGATGGCTTACTTGGTAAATAGGATTCAGTAAAGTTAGAGCCACATCTCATACCAAAATAAGTACCAAATGGATCAGTGAGTTAACTGAAAAATTAAACCATGAAAGTGCTAGGAAAAATGTGGGATATTTAAAGAATCTTAAAAGTGGGGATTAGAGCATAAAACCTAGCAGTTGTTAAAAAAAAAATTCTGTTTAAATGTTAAGTGGTGGACTTCCCTTTCTGCCCCTCTGTTCTCTGTGTTTAATATCTGTCATCTTGAGCAAGTCACTTAATTGTATCTTTTTTTCTTTTTCTTTGCATTTTTAAATTAACATATAATGTATTATTAGCCCCAGGGGTACAGGTCTGTGAATGGTCAGGCTTACACACTTCACAGAACTCACCATAGCACATAACCTCCCCAATGTCCATAACCCAACCACCCTCTCACTTAATTGTATCTTTTCCCAGGTTGTATCTTTACAATATGTTGTAAAAGGAATGCCTGGATGGCTCAGTGGGTTAAGCATCTGCCTTCAGCTCGGGTCATAACCCCACAGTCCTGGGATCAAGTCCCACATTGAGCTCCCTGCTCAGTGGGGAGCCTGCTTCTCTGTCTGCCCGCTCTGCCTGCCAGCCCCCCTTGTACTCACACACATTCTTTCTCTCTCTCTGGCAAATAAAATCTTTCCCAAAAAACCCCCATATTTTGTAACATGCTGGTATTTCACAAATATTCATATGAGATTATATCTGAACATGCTTTGCAAAGACATAGTGGACTGGAAAGATACAGTGTGTTATTCATACCCTTTCTGTGCTCCCTAGCTATTCCATGCCTCCTTTTGGGAAGAAAGACCAGCGTGGGTAGGTGATGACTAATTAAGGAGGTAATTTTCCTGGTTAGTTCTTGAAAGTCTAGTTTAATTTTCTTAATGTTTTTGTAAAAACTTTTACTGTAGCAATACATTTTTACCTTAGAGTAGGCATGTAAGAGGGTTTGAAAATATATCAACTTTTTATCAGCGAGTACTATACATAGAACTCTTAACAACAGTTGTATTAGAAACTTCCTTCTTATCTTGCTCACTAGTTGTGTTTATGATCATTTGTTTTTATTTAAATATAATTTTCAGCGTTCAAGAATTCTTTGTTCGCAAATCCAATGCAAAGAAAGGCATGTTTGCCAGTACACATCTTGTATTGAAAGAACCAGGTGGTTCTAAATATGAAGCTGCCAAGAAGTGGAATTTACCAGCAGTCACCATATCTTGGCTGTTGGAGACTGCTAGAATGGGAAAGAGAGCAAATGAAAGCCATTTTCTGATTGAAAAGTCTACTGAAGAAGGTTAATACTTTTATTTTGTTCTTTTATATGTATTTTTACAATTTGATGGTTTCTGGAATATGAATGTGTTGAATCTTGTTTTTAGAAAAGGTCATTGCTTTCTACTTTTCACATTGAGTGTCGTGCACTGCTGTTGAGCATTTCTTATTGGGTGGCAAAATAAATGTGTCCATAGCACAGATATTTAAAATGTATCTGCTCTTTACTATATGCAGTGTCTGAAAGCTGGAAGATATAAAACTATCTAGAAGCATTCTGGGGTCTCAGTGCTTGAAGTCCTAATATATGGGCTAGAAATTTATTTATTTATTTATTGTTTCTTCTGTGACTCAAATTGACACACCATGTCATTCATGTGCTCTCTCTTCGTCTCATCTTTGGACTTCTGCATCTTTTCTCTGGCCCACCTCATGCTTGCCTCTGTGTCCCTATCTTTCAGTTCTTTAAGCTTGGATGTTATTTTCCCTGGGAAGCCTTCCTTGACTCCCAAGTACGGCCTTTGTCTTGCCAAATCTCCCTGCATTATCCCTGTTAAACCTTTGATCTCAGTGTTCTAATATCTAGTTTGCTTTCATGTCTCCCTACTCAGTTACAAGCTCTGAAAGGGCAAAGAATACATGTGTCTTGTGCATTATATATTTCCATTGTCTAGCATTGGACCTGGCATGGCATAGCCATCTAATAAGTATTTTTGTTAAATATTGAAAGAAGGCTGGTGGGAGGACACAGTATAAGACGATGGCATCCCTGGGCAAACTTGAATAGCTTGGGAACAGCTCTCAGAGCCATTATTGCTTACCCAAACAGACTGGAAATTTTACAACTCAGACAAAGTGACATTTAAGTCATTAAAATTTCACTAAGAACTTTATAAAATCTTCACTGTAGTTGTTAACTCAGAGTACATGTAATTGTTGGTTTTTTTTCTTAGCTCTGTCATTCACCAAGATGACACTTATATAATATTTGGCAAGAATCTAATTTCATTAATTGTTTCAGTTGATGTTCTATGTTTAACTCAACATGTATTTTAATGTATCATTTAGTTTGTTTCTTGGAAAGTAGGTATATAACTTTGTAATTTAAAATGTACTTGAGAATTCACATGAAAACTAACAATGAGATATAAAAATAGCACTTCGTGTATTCATCTTCAGAGATAAAAGATGACTTTAGTGGCTCACATTTGTTTCTTCTCATTTTAAATCTCTAGAACAAAGTGTGGAAACTGAAACAACAAACAGGGTGAATCTAAACCCTGGTACTCCAGAGCATCCTGTTGCACACCTGGAAACTCACAGGAAAACAGCTGTCACGCCTTTAGATATGAACCGCTTTCAGAGTAAAGCTTTCCATGCTGTGATCTCACAACACACCAGACAGGTTTCGGCCTCCCCACCAGTGGGACAACCACTTCAGAAAGAGCCTTCCTTACATCTGGATACACCATCAAAATTTCTGTCCAAGGACAAACTCTTCAAGCCTTCCTTTGATGTGAAGGTAAGGATTATAGAATATGGTTCTAGAGTTAACAATTAACAATTCGTAGTATATTAAAGTTAAAAGCTCCAAATTCTGCATCACCTCTAGTTTGTGGTAGTAAGTTCTCCAGAGATACTGGCAGATCATATTATCAAGTCCCTCCATATACTTGGGTTTGAGATAACAGCTGGAGGTAAAATGGTGTGAAATCAGGACTGGGTTCAAGTCCTAGATCTGTCATGAGTAGATGACTCTACACAGATCATTTAACATATCCAAGCACAGGCTTTTTCTTTTGTATAAAGAGGATATCACTTGCTCTGAAAACTCACAGATTTATCTGAAGGATCAAATGAAATGATGTGATGAAATAATTTTATAAACTATGATATAAACCCCTTGCTACTTAGGTTTTGATTCTAGCAGTACACTCAGCACTTGCTCTCCAAGAATGTGTCTTTTATCACCTTATCTTGCAGTCATTTCCCTTGAAAAGATGGGTTAAGCCTGCATCTTTGTTTGATCTCCTGAGCACTGGAGGATGGCTCCCTTTCTGAGAAATTCATTCACAAATCAAGACATTATTTGACAATAAATGGTTTCCTCTTATTCCCCCCAAATGATTTTCTTTACTATTACTTTAGTAGCTGTTGGCCTTTCGAATGGCTATTCAAATCATTGTTTATGATTCTTTTTATCCATGAGCCTTTGCACAATTATTGCACTAGTCATCTATTGGAGTTTTGCTGGTAGGGTATTAAGAAGCAACGTTCTGGGGTGCCTGGGTGGCTCGCTCAGTTAAGTGTCTGACTCTTGATCTCAGGGTCTAGAGTTCAAGCCCAGTGTTGGGCTCCATGCTGGGCATGGAGCCTACTTAAAAAAAAAAAAAAAAAAAAAGAAAAAGAAAAGTAACATTCTAACAATTTTTACTGGTGTGATAAGAAGTAGGTTTATAGAATTTGCAGATTGTTCATCTTCAGAAAATAAATATAAATTGGTACTTTGGATAGTTTAACTAAGCAAAACCTGTACTTGAAAAACTAACATTTTGTGCTATGATTAACACTGCTCATTATGCCTTTAAGAAATAGAGAAAAATCACTGGTTTGAGACCTGAGATCCAGAATCAGGCTTCTCCTTTGCTTCATGCTGTCTTTTAAAGAGGTCATCCTCTTTGGGCTCCATCATCTCCATCTGTAAAATCATGGAATATCTAGATGTCTAAGCTTTCTTAGCTCACAAACTCTTTGAATAGTAGATAAAATGACACTAGTAGGCAAGAAAATAGGAATATTCCCTGTCATTGACACTGTTCTCCTTTAGATACCTTGCAGAAAGCTGATGGTTCCAAATAGTCTCAGTGAAGGCACAAAGGTTTCCTTGCAGAAAGCTGATGGTTCCAAATAGTCTCAGTGAAGGCACATTTAAAAGTTTTATTATTTAGAGTCATTGTTCACTTAGGAGTGTTTATCTTTTTTTTCTTTTCTTTCTTTTGGGGGGGTGGGCTTGGGGGGCTCTTTTTTTTTTTTGGGTAATACATAAAATGGTACTTCGTCTTACAATCAGTGCTTCTTCAAATTGATGTAATATGGTATATTGAACTTTTTACTCTGAAATCAGAAGGGCCCATGAAATCACAAAATTGAACACATTAGACCTCATATTTTAAAAATCTCCTATTTAATTTTTAATCGACATCAGAGAAGTACAGCAGATGTGCTGCTAAATGAAATGTTAAAGTTAACCGCTGGAAGGCTACTGTACATGTTCAGAAGATCATTGCCAGTGCCTTAGAGCCTTCCTCATGCCTCTCCTTTATCGCTGTTTCCTCCTTCCTCCCAGAGGTAACACTGCTAACTTCTTTTTTTTTTTTTTTAAGATTTTATTTATTTATTTGACAGACAGAGATCACAAGTAGAGAGAGAGGAGGAAGCAGGCTCCCCATGGAGCAGAGAGCCCGATGCGGGGCTCGATCCCAGTACCCTGGGGTCATGACCTGAGCCGAAGGCAGAGGCTTTAACCCACTGAGCCACCCAGGCGCCCCAACACTGCTAACTTCTAACACTAACTTTGTTATGCTTGTTTTTTTGACTTTTAAATGTGGAATATAATATATATTCTTTTTTCATTCAGCCTTTGTTTGAAAGTTCTGTCCATATTCCTTTAACTTTAGTTAATTGATTCCATTGCTACAGAATATTCCATTAAATGAGTATTCCATAATTTACATTTAGATAGCTACTAGATTTTTGCTCTTACAAATCATGTAGACATTCTTGTGCATGTCTCTTAGAATATGTGTGCATGCATTTCTTTTTGGTATATATCTAAAAGTGAACTTGCTGAGTCATATTTCAACTTTAGTAGAGACTGACAAATTGTCAAAAGTGGTTGTACCGGTTAATACTCCTACTAGTAATGTGTTGAGCACCTGGTGTTCCCCATCCTTGCCAATAAGGAATTAGAATGTTTGTTGTTGTTATTGTTAATATTGTTTTTGCTTTTCACTTGGAAATAATTTCTTACAAAAAGTTGCAAAATGAAAATACTAGGAGAAATACTCATATACCGTTTGTTCAGAAATAGAGTTTTCATTACTTTACAGATGGAAAGACTTTGTTTTGTTTTTATTATTTTATTACATTGTGATCAGAGTGTTGTTTGTAATATTTCTGCCTCATAGAACTTACTGATGTTTGTGTCCTGATATATGTCAATTTTTGAGAACATTACTTGATTTTTTTAGAACATTTTATGAGCAGATATATTCTCCAACATGGATAGTCTTTGCTATACACAGGCATACACACAAGATCAGACTTCCTGATAATGTTGTTTAGATCTCTCATATCCTTTCCTATTTTTGGTTCATTTAACTCATCTCATACTAAGTGGTGTTTTTAAGTTTCATAATATGGTGTATTTCTGTTTCTTGCATCTTGTGTGGTTTTGTTTTTAGATAGATGATTGGTATGTTAACTAGTACGTAGATATTACAACTATTAATGTAACTTGGAATGTGTTCTTTTTCTCATATAATACTTTCTGGCTTGAAGTCTACTTTGGTATCAGGATTTCGATCCATACCATTTTATGATTTTCATTTGCATTATAATCGTGTGTATTCCTTCATTTTAGCCTTTGGGTATTGCTGTATTTTAAAGGTAGAATTGAGTTTTGCTTTATGAGCCATTTTAAAAAATCTTTTCCTTTTGGTGGCTCAGTAGGTTAAAGCCTCTGCCTTCGGCTCAGGTCATGATCCCAGGTTCCTGGGATCCAGCCCTGCCTCAGGCTCCCTGCTCAGCAGGGAGCCTGCTTCCCTCTCTCTCTCTGCCTGCCTCTCTGCCTACTTGTCATCTCTTGTCTGTCAGATAAATAAATAATATCTTAAAAAATATATTTTCCTTTCAACCAGGTGACTTAAGCCTATTCACATTTAACATTTCTATTTGGCCTCAATTCTGTCATATATTATAATTAGTTTACATTATGTATGTATGTATGTTACGTGTTTCTTCAGGTATCATGTCCTCTGTTTTTGTTTTCCTTTTATTTAGGAAAGCGTTTGTTAGTTTTATTCTTAAGTTGCCCTTAAACCGCTATCTTAACCTTATGTCAGTTGTAAATTATATGCTTTGACCCCTACTGCTGTTGCAGTCAGTGATCTTATTCTGGTTCTCCATTTTCTCTCTTTCACTATTTTTAATTACATTTATCAACTTTGTCAGAAGATAAAATGTTTATACATTTTTTTTTAACACATGGACCTCACCCTTGTTTAGTCTTAACTCTACAATCAAATATGTGAAATGCTTACTGTCATTCCTTTATGAAGTTTCCCTGATATCTGTTGGTAGGAGGAAATGCATCCTCTAGAATATTTGGGAAGGACACATGTACAATATTTCCTGAGTTCTGCACATTCAAAACCTTTACCAGGGCCTTGATTATTTGACAGATTGTTTGGATGTACTGTTCTTGGTTTCCATTTTTTTTTCTTGAGTTTCCTGAAAATGCTACTCTACTGCTGCCTTTCTTTGTATATGTTTTTGAAATTTCTGATGCCAGTCTAACTATGTTGTTTTTGTAAGTTATTTTATCTTTTTTGCCAGAAAGCCATGTGGTGTTTCCTTTTATCTTTAAAATCTAATGATTTTACAAGGGTATGTCTAGATAATGATTGTTCTCCATCAGATTTCCCTAGTACATGGCAGATGTTTAAATGTTTGGAATTTGAATCCTCCAAATTTTTGATCTGAGAGATTAGATGAATGGAGCTGCTGGTCAACTGAGTTGAATGGAACAGTTTGAATGGAACAGGGATCAGGGCCTCAGATTGAGAGTTTGTATTTTTGACACATAAAGTTGGAGATGCCTGCTAGATGTCAAGTACTGTTGTCGAATAGGCAGTTACATACATAGCTTGCAGTTTGGATAATGATCTGGGCTAGAGAAAGAAATTTGGGGATTTGAGTTTGTAGGTAGTTATTCAAGCACTGTATGAAGTTGCAGTAACTGAAGGAGTATGTCATCATGTGAGTACTCATATTGATACACAGGATTACATCCCACAGATAGGAAATGTATTATATGATAAAGATGGCATTCAAATCAGGCAGCTGAGTAACCATCTGAGAAGTTGGGATGAAAACTCACCCCTTACACCAGAATAAATTCCAGAGGATTCGATATTTAAATATAAGAAATGAAGGCATAAAAATTATAGGAACAGGCCATGAAAGAGTAAGTTTGTTTTTCAGTAATGTCAGCATTAGGAGGACCTTTCTAACTATAACGTATACCTCAAAAGAAATGAGTCATATGAATCTGACAGCATTAAAAAATTCTCCACATTCAACTGCAGATTCTATAAATGTGCAATAAAAGTATTTAAAAATTCTCCATGGCAAAAATTTGACAACAAAATGAGAACAAATGTGCATATATCTCAATGTATATGCATATAAGCTCTTAAAAATATATTCAGGCAAGTGAATAAAAAAAGACAAAGCAGGGCACCTGACTCTCGATGGCAGCTCAGGTCACTATCTCAGGAACATGGGATGGAGCCCTGTGTCTGGCTCAAGCTCTGCTTGAGATTCTCTCCCTCTGCCCCTCCCCTTGCAGTCTCACTCCCTCTAAATAAATAAATAAATTCTTTTTTTTTTTTTTAATTTAAAAGACAAAGTAATGGGGGAAATGGGCAAAGTTAGGAAGAGATAGCTGTCACAAAAAATTAAATGGAAATATTATATGCATAAAAATGTTTAATCTCATTTAGTATGAAAAGATGGAAAATTAGAGCATACAGTTAAATTTTTTTAACCTATCAGACAGGCCAAAAAGAAAAATCTTATTACCCACTGGTGCTGTCAAACATGTTGGGAAACATTCTAATGCTTTGCTCATGAGAATGTCAACATTGTTACATAAATTTTGCTTAAATGTTTCCTTTTACATGTGCAAAATGATGTGGGTACAAGGTTCGTTGCATCATCATACTGGCAAAAGATTGTTAATCTAAATATTCATCAGTTGAATAGTGGTGAATCCAGTCAGCTGTGTGCATGGAATACTATACAGATGGAAAAGAGAATGAGCAGCACGGCCTGAATAACAGTGGCCCCTTCTCATGAGAGAACTGTGGGTAGCATGTGAACAGGAATATATTTTGTCCTTTTGAGGATTTTTCACAATTCTCAGCTCAGTTGATTTATTAACCTTACAGTTAAATCTTGCTTATATCCATCCTTGTTTGTTTCCTTCTGTGTTTATTTTTTGTTCATTTTGCTTTTTGGTGTCCTTAATTTTATCTGCACCTCCTGCTCAGATTCAGCCAAATTTGATGAGCACAGCTGAAAATGCGAGCATGTTGTGAGTCTCTTCAAATCCATTTGCTGGACAGTATGACATTTTTTTTTATTATGTTCAGATGCAGTTAATACTTCATTATTTTTGTTGTTTGAAAGAAAACTGGAGGAGGCTAAAGCTATAATCCAATTAATTTTGAGGTTTATCTTTCTTCTCTCTTTATCTCTCCCTTCCTCTTTCCTTATACTGTTTACCTTCCTTTTTCCTTCTGTCCCATTTTCTTCCCTCCTGTCCTTCTCTCCTCTTCCTCCTACATTTCTTTCTTTCCCTTTCTCTCTCCCCTGACATACATATAGGATGCACTTGCAGCCTTGGAAACTCCAGGAGGTCCTAGCCAGCAGAAAAGGAAACTGAGTACGCCACTATCAGAAGTCATTGTCAGAAACTTGAAAGTCGCTTTGGCAAATAGCTCTCGAAATGCTGTTGCTTTGTCTGCCAGCCCTCAGCTGAAGGATGCCCAATCGAAGAAGGTAGAATTAGATCTCTTATTAGAAGCAAATTATAGATAAAATATTTCAAACAATAATAGCTGATCTATGTCTTTTCTTTTCCATGGACAGGAAGAAGCCCCCAAACCACTTCACAAGGTAGTGGTATGTGTGAGTAAGAAGCTCAGTAAGAAACAGGGTGAACTGAATGGGATTGCAGCCTCTCTAGGAGCAGATTACAGGTAGCTGACACATCTTTCTGTTTTGGTACTGATATTGTCTAAACATATAGGAAAATGTAAAACTATGTGTGCATCCACAAAGGAACATTTATTTTGCCTTTTAACGTCCCATATTGTCTGCACTATATCCAGTTGATTTGTCATTTACTTCATCCTTGAAAAATACCCTTTTCCGTTATTAATTCACATTGATACGTGTATTTTTTAGGGTATGTGCAACCCATATGTGAGAATCTATTTTGTGCCACTCACTATTCTAGAAACTTGGGTTCCATGAATTATGAGTACAATCTAGAAGAATCCTTGCCTCATGTAATTAATAAAAGATTCATAGGACATTGACTTATGTGAGGTGTGAGATTAAGCATATTTGTACCTTAGTGTGTTTCAGGGTAGAGCCCTTCTGTGAGCAGTACTGCAGCCATCCAGGCATTCAGTAGTCTTTTTGTAAGCTGGTTTAATTTCCATTAATTTTCACTACTTTTGGAGACAGAGATTATCATATCTGCCTTCCACCTGACAGCCAAGCTAGACAGACCTCCAGCATAGATGGCATGTGTGCCAGGGATTGAGAGAGCCTTACCCATGCCAGCCAATCCTGAGTCCATCGTATTCCACTGTCTGCAGTGCTAGTTTTCTTGATCACTTGTATTCAGCCATTTATAGATAACATAATGATTGGTTCTACAAGTAATAATTTGAAAAATACGTTTGGCTTTATCTTCCCCTTTAGTGAAGTGTTATTTTGGTTAGCGTGCTATTTGATAAATTAGATCAGGAAAATAAAAATAAAATGTATCTCAGATAGTTAAAAGCATCTTAATGTGTTTAATGTATCTGTTGTAGAAAAGAAAAGCTTTTTTACCTGTTAGAACTTATATTTATATTATCTACTTTGTGTATTGTTATATAATATCTACTATATGACTATGTATTATTATATTACCTTTTACCAGTTGCTGAGCTCTTAGTATGAGCCAAGCTTTATCTATCTCATTTCATTCTCAAAAGAGCCTTATGAGGGTATGTGTATTTTTCAAAATTGAATGCTTTATTTTATATTCACTTAGCATCTGGACTTGATATAAGACATAAAAGGAACCTGTAGAATTTGAATTTTTTTAAAACTTAACCAATTGAGCCACCCAGGCGTCCTGAATTTTATTAAAACTTAAAATGCTAGTCCTCAGGGCACTTGGGTGGCTCAGTGGGTTAAAGCGTCTGCCGTCAGCTCAGGTCATGATCCCAGGGTCCTGGGATTGAGCCCCGCTCCGGGCTCCCTGCTCAGCGGGGAGCCTGCTTCCTGCTCTCTCTGCCTGCCTCTCGGCCTACATGTGATCTCTGTCTGTCAAATAAATAAAAATCTTTAAAAAAAAAATGCTTGTCCTCTCAGTGTGAAAACAGAGTCTGTTACCGAAATTGGTAAATAATTAAGATTTAATTGATTAAAAGTTTGCTTAAATCCATTCCTTGGGACACCTGGGTAGTGCAGTCAGTTCAGCGTCGATCTTGTGGTTTTGGCTCAGATTGTGATTTCAGGGTCATGAGATTGAGCCCTACAACATGCTCTGCACTCAGCAAGGAGTCTGTTTAAGACTTTGTCTCCCTCTCCCTCTGTCTCTCCACCCCCAACTGCACATGCTTACTCACTCTCTAAATAAATTAATCTTTAAAAAAAGTCTGTTCCTGAAAGGGATTTCTCAGACTTGGTGTTACATGAGAGAGAAGAACACTTTAATACGTAGAGGTTACAATGTTTATATGTTTATAGAGTAATATGTTGTCAAATGAACACTGCCCTACTTTTTCCTATCCATAAGCTAGAACCTGAACATCCTGAAGAGATTATCTGACACATCTCCCGCTTCCTACTGTTAAACACCTAGGCCAGAGCTCCTCAGCATGTCCTAGCATTACCTCTTCTAAAAGGATTTCACAGGGGTGCCTGGGTGGCTCAGTGGGTTAAAGCCTCTGCCTTCGGCTCAGGTCATAATCCCAGGGTCCTGGGATCGAGCCCCGCATCGGGTTCTCTGCTTGGCAGGGAACCTGCCTTTCTCTCTGTGCCTGCTTCTCTGCATATTTGTGATTTCTGTCTGTCAAATAAAATCTTTAAATAAGTAAATAAATAAAAGTATTTCACAAATATGACAACTATTTTTTTTTAAAAAGTATGCACCACACCCAATGTGGAGCCCAGTACAGGCTTGAACTCTTGACCCTGACATCAAGACCTGAGCTGAGATCAAGAGTTGGACACATAATCAACTGATCCACCCAGGTACCCCATAACTTAACCACTTTCATAATTTTAATAAATGAAAGTCATCAGAAGGCACAGAACCATAAAGTATATGTTTAGTATGTAAATGCCTGTGGCTGATGACACTGGAAGAAAACAGTATTCATATGCTTACATAAATATGTAAAATCACTTAAAATGCTACAGCCCCAGGGCTAAAACAGATACAGAGACTCAGATACATGAGCAACATTTCCTTTGGTAACAGGACTTTACCAAGAGTTGTTCACAATTTGGCAAAGTTACAAATTAAGCAAAGTATAATCTTCCATCAGTTGCTCAGTAGTTGAATGTCCTATCTATTAGTGTATATTTAAACTGAAAAAAAAAAACAACAACCCACTTGTGTTTTTAAGTAAAATAGGCCTCAGGCTTATCTAACTGTAAGCAAACTTTTTTTTAACCTCTGAATTTGTGTCAGGATATTAGAAAATCATGCAAGATATGGGATAGTTGTATTTATAACTATTCCTCAGAATTTCTAGCATCCCTTGAACTTATTAAATGCTATTAGTACCCCTCATCATATAAACACATTATTGTAACAACAAAGTCACTCCCACATATTTACAAAATAGCTTGTAAAGTAACAATTTTGCTGAAAGCACTGATCTAGACCAGAGGGTCAGCCATCTGTTTTTGAGAGGTTTTTATTGGAATACAGCCATGCCTATTAGTTTATGTATTATCTATGACTGCTTTAATACAAGGGAAGAGTTGAATAGTTGTAACTTTTTACAGTTGCAACTATAATAGCTTTTTGCCTTGCAAACCCTAAAATATTTATCATTTGGTCTTGGGAGAAAAAATTTGCTAATTCCTGATCTAAACCATGTATGACCATTGACAGTCTGTAATTAAAGGATCTCTGAGGACTGAAACTCATAGTTTCCATATCATCACAGTGAGGCATGAAGCAAGATGAATCGGGCAGAAGTGTTCCTCTTTTTTATAAATTTATAATTTATTTAAGTTTGTATTGTTTTCCCTAACATCAGAAGTGGAAGCAACTATTAGACTTACTAAATCAGGCAAGATGTTCTTTACTCTTATTTTTAAGGAAACACATAGCAGAGTAGGAACTAGAGATGTTTATAATTTAGAAGGAAATATGCCTTCTTAATTTGTTTAGCTTGGCTATTTAAAAAGTTCAGAGATATTTCTTACTTAGTAAATGGAAAGTATATTAAGTGTCCATAATGAGAAACCTCTATTTTGGTGCTTATATTCAGAAATATAATTTTTACTTTCTCTTTGGTTTTTACTTGATTTTAAGAAGTATAGTATGTATTTTACAATTCTTAGATTATTTTCCTAGGTCAGGAAACTATTACATGGAAATATCAGGAGATGTAGGATAATGTAATCCTTAAGAGTATGGGTTTTGAAGTCAAAACTGGCTCTGCCACTTACTGAATATTCTTAAACATGTTAGGATTGTTGAGAGGAATGGCTGAGATGTTATACCAAGAACATAGTTTATGGGTGCCTGGTGGCTCAGTTGGTTGATAGATTGCCTTCAGCTCTGGTCATGATCCCAGAGCCCCAGGATTAAGTCCCACATCGGGCTCCCAGCTCTGTAGGGAGTCTGCTTCTCCCTCTGACCTTCTCTCCTCTCATGCTCTCTCTCTCTCTCAAAATAATAAATTTTTTTTAAAAGATTTTATTTATTTATTGGTTAGAGAGAGCGCGAGCACAGACAGACAGAGTGGCAGGCAGAGGGAGAAGCAGGCTCCCTGCCGAGCAAGGAGCCCAATGCCGGACTCGATCCGAGGATGCTGGGATCATGACCTGAGCCGAAGGCAGCCACTTAACCAACTGAGCCACCCAGGCGTCCCTAAATTTTTTTTTTAAAGATTCTATTTATTTACTTGTTAGAGAGAGCGAGCACAGGCAGACAGAGTGGCAGGCAGAGGCAGAGGGAGAAGCAGGCTCCTCGCCAAGCAAGGAGCCGATGTGGGACTCGATCCCAGGATGCTGGGATCATGACCTGAGCCGAAGGCAGCTGCCCAACCAATTGAGCCACCCAGGCATCCCAAAATAATAATTTTTTTAAAAAAAGAACATAGTTTATTATGGTGCATACAGTAGATGTAGAATGACTAGTAATTGCCAATAACTGTGGAGGAGAGATTGGATGCTTTTCCTATTTTATTGATTTGAAAATACCTTTATTGTTACTCTAAGGTGATATTCATTGTAAAAAAGAAAAGAAAATTTAAACAATTCAAAAAAGTATAAAGAAACAAGTAATTTTTTGAAAGACTGCCCTCCAGATCTTTCTCTGAACTTAAATACCTAGAGATATGTATGTAAAATTTGACTAAAAGAAAAAAAGATGGAGCCTGTCGTTTAATGTCCATGTTTACTCTAGATTGTGAAAGTTTAGTGAAGGTGAATATATTCTATTCATAGAGAGTAATGATCATCTTAAACTCAGATATTTCTCTTAGTTATTTTTTTTTTAATTTGGTTGTTTCAGATGGAGTTTTGATGAAACAGTGACTCATTTCATTTATCAAGGCCGACCAAATGACACTAACCGAGAGTATAAATCTGTAAAAGAAAGAGGAGTACACATTGTTTCAGAGCACTGGCTTTTAGAAGTAAGCAAGACTTTTTTTCCTTCCCTCTCTCTTAAATGAGAATGTATATTGTTTTGAAGACACAAACCAGTTTCCATGTATGTAAACAAGTTTGATAACCTTAGTTAACAGTGCACACTTCATTTCTTTGGCATTAAAAACTTAAGATCTGTCCCTAAATACTTAACAAATCCTTAATGGGTACTCTTTCCAATTTCTCTGGTTCTTTTCACTACCTAAAAATTATGTGAAAGATAATGTTACCGTAATTTAAGGAGAATTAATTTAGCATGCCAATGCAGTTTAGAACTATTTCTTTGCTTTCTGAATATTTCTAGAAGTATGAATGGTTCCTTGGCAAAAGCATAGGAATGAATTAGATTTTATACTTCAGTGTATAGTACATTAAAATTAGAGCAATTTGTCATTTGTATGATGGTGTATTTCAGTATCACCTACTTTTCAAAACGTTAATTCTGCAAACTTTTGCCATCTTAGGATATAATATATTGGTTGTCCTTATTTTACTTCATGTAATGTATTCACTAAGATGTTTTTCAGTCCTGTTTTAAAGCATGCCATTGTATTGCAGTGTGCGCAAGAGTATAAACACCTTCCTGAATCTCTTTATCCACATACTTACAATCCCAAAATGAGCTTGGATATCAGTACAGTGCAAGATGGCAGACTCCCTAATAGTCGACTACTCTCAGTGGATTCAGCAACAAAGGATGATGAGGTAGATAATATGGATAACACATTTACCCCCTCCTTAAGCTGGATGTCTAATCATATAGTGCTTTGAAATTTTATGCAGTGACTTGGTTTAAGACATTGTAACTTTTCTCCTTAAATAGCCAGATCATTTTCCTGTAGAAGAAAACAATATAGACAGTGTGGCCACAAGTAACAAAGAATCAGCAGCATCAAATGGTGATGGAAGGAGTGACTCTAAAGGAGGTAAAATATTTTAAATTACAAAAAAAAATTTGTTTACAAATATATTATCTTTCATACAGAATGTTTCCGTTGCATGGAAAAGCAGTTCTTTTCTGTGTCGCAATAAAGCATATGTTTGAGGATTGAATTAAAGTTCCATGCCAATCATTAAGTAATAATATACAAAACTTCAGTGATTTGTAAGTGTCAAACTTGTGAAATCTGTGGAACTAGGTATTTTACGGAGGTAGTGTGATAGCCCTATTTTGTTAAAGGTAGGTGGGATTGGTGGTTTTGTAAAGATTTCTTCTTCAGTTCAATTCTTTTCAGTAACTTCCAAAAAGCTTTGGTATATTATATATATGACATGGTTTAAAGGTAAGGAAGGAGGCATGAAGAGTTTCTCCCACCCTTCCGATGTTTTTAGTTTCTTAGGTTTTTGAGTTATTAGAGTTGTTTTATGCATACATAATCATAAGTACATATGTTCTCCCCTTCTGCACTTTAAAAAAAAATGTATAAAGGGTAGACATACCATATATGCTGTTTTACCCTTTGATCCATATCTTTTTTACTTAATAATTCAATTGCAGAGTGTTTGATTTTGGTACATGAGCTTCTTTGGTCTTTTTCTTTTTTCTTTCCTCTTTTCTTTTTTTCAACTGTCTAGTATTTGTTGTGTTGACCGAGAAGAAGAGGCTATAAAGCAACCAAAACGGTTATTTGAAGTTTTTAGGATTGCAGTCCAAGTGATATAGTCCACTGAAACTCCTCTAATTGCAAGCGGGGAGTACAGGCTTTTATGGGCAAAAACCAGATGGCTGTATAACTTGTTTTGAAAGAAATACGATTGGTGCTGTCAAAATTTATTTATTTTTAAGATTTTATTTACTTGAGAGAGAGAGTGAGCAAGAAAGAGAGAGAAAGAGCACAAGCCTGGTGGGGACAGAGGGAGAGAGAGGAGCAGGCTCCCCACTGAGCAGGGAGCCCGGTGTGGGATTCGATCCCAGCATCCTAGGATCATGACCTCAGCAGAAGGCAGATACTTTACTGATTGAGCCACCCAGTTGCCCCTGGTGGTGTCAGAGTTTAAATTAATACAAGTTTATCATTTGGCTAACAGGTATTAACATCTCTCCTTCTGTCCAAAATAGAAGGATATGTTCTAGGAGGTGTTGGAGTTTGCAATTGACAAGTCACAGTTGACAGAAGTTAACAATTCATGGTGTTCTGGGAATTGAAACAGGAGACTGTGCACAGGCCCTACTTCCTTAGCATCCTTTGACTCTGTTTTAAGTGACTCTCTTAGCAATGCTTCATTTTGAATCTTCTTTCACAACTGTGTGAATGGCCATTTAGCCAGTCCCTTTTATGGGCAGCCAGTTTATTTCTGATTTCTTGCTATTACAAAGAGTTCTCCAATAAATAACTTTGTATCTATAGATGTCCTATTTTTACTGGACATCTTAATTTTCTATTTTCCTTACTCATCTTATCCTACTAGAGCTTTCCTTATGACTTATCTATTTAGTTAGTCCCACTCAGTTCATTCCAAAAATATTTTAGTGCCTATTTCTATATTTAATCTACAAGGAAACCAAAGGTAAATATACTGTGGTCTGCTTTCAAGGACCACAGGGGAAAAATCACATATGTTAATTCCTGTAGTAGAGTGTGGTACATAACACAGGAGAGGGTCAGAAGGAGGCAGGGAGCTCTACAAAAGGGATAATCACCAGGTCTTGGCACTGTGTCTTTGTCTTTGTAGAGCTTCTTGATTTTTTTCATACGCAGTCATCCTGGTAAGGACTGCCTTTGTGTTCTGCAGTATTCTGCTGTATTCTGCAGTATTCCTAGCCTTAGTGCATTACTGTAGTGTGTAGTAAGTATGCAGTAAATGTCAAGTTAATAAATTTGTGTTCGACCAGATCTAGACAAAACAGTTAATGTGTATGAGATGTGATAAAAAAGAAACTTAAAACAAGAGAGAAAAACTTAACTGGTTATGTGTTTTCAAGCTCTGACACAGACCTTGGAGATGAGAGAGAACTTTCAAAAGCAGCTGCAGGAGATAATGTCTGCAACATCAATAGTGAAACCCCAAGGGCAGAGGGCTTCTCTTTCAAGAAGTGGTTGTAACAGTGCTTCTTCAACCCCTGATAGCACTCGCTCTGCCCGCAGTGGGCGAAGTAGAGTCCTGGAAGCACTGAGGTATGTACCTGTCACTGATGGTGGAAAAGAGTGACTCTGTAACTTGAGAGAAGGGTAGTTCCATTATTTAGGTTCCTGCTGCCTCAATTCCATGAGTTAAGCCTAATTTTGCGCCTTTCAGTGGGGGAGCAAGGGAGGTTTGCGATCTGTAAAGCCAAAGATTAGAATATCAGGATCAGGAAAAGAGTTATACACTTTGCTTTGTTTAGCACAAACTAAATATATTATGTATTGGTTGTGTGGCCTTTTACTGGCTTGCTTTTCCTTCCTCCCTAGCTTTTTCTCCTTCCCTCCCTTATTCCAAGCAGTTCTAGAATTCTTACTTTGGGATAGGAAGCAGGCAAGGGTTTGTTCCATACCAAGCAACTGCTTTCACATTGTGGTATGATTAATATTTTTTATTACCTCCCCTGAGAAATGATTTTAAGATCCAGTTTGCCTCATCTGAAATGGATTCAATCAGTAATTCTCTCTGTTCTGTCATGTTAGTGTTAAATAATATTAGTTCTAAATTAAAGTTATTTCTTACTAGAACTACATGTATTTTGTATTCTCTTTACGAATTTATCTTCTAGGGAAGGTGATTACAGATCACAGTGTGATATGACTGAAGTTCAGTAGTGTAACTACATCTTTTTCCTGATAGAAGAATCTCCAATTGTATTGATGAATGTTAGGTGACTTGCATCTTGAACTGACTGATAGAGCTATGCATCTGTCTTAATGCTACCTATGTGTTTCATGAGGCCAATTCTATATCTGGATGCTGAGTGAAAGTGGCTTTTTATTTACTATACTTCAGATCATGTGTTGTCATTACAGAGACCCTAAATCTTGTGCCAAGTCAGAGTAGATACATAAACTCAGAATAAGGCTATCTTCCTTGTATTTGAGGCAAATGAACTGTGGGGGTGCCATCAGCTTTGGTAAATTATGTTTGCTAAGATTCCACTTACATGTATATACATAGAAGGAAAATAGTTGGAATTATATTTACTCTAGTAGAGTTGCTAAAATTATGACATAAAACACACTAGTTTTTTGCTATACTAGTTCAGTATACGGCTGCTCTATCTTAGACTCTAGGAGATTTGGTTACCAAGAGCCAAAGGGACCTTCTTTTAAAGCAGCTTTTATAGTACTAATTATAATTTTTATTATTTCAAGTGATAAAAATACAACATCTCGTAAGCAAAGAAACTAGTTTTCTGAACATGACCATGTTTCCTTTCCCTAAGTCTGTATAATTAGAAGAAATTCCATTTTTATTTTATTTTTAAATATTTTATTTATTTATTTGACAGAGATCATAAGCAGGCAGAGAAGCAGGCAGAAAGAGAGGAGGAAGCGGGTTCCCCGCTGAGCAGTGAGCCTGATGTGGGATTCGATCCCAGGACCCTGAGATCATGACCTGAGCAGAAGGCAAAGGCTTAACCCACTGAGCCACCCAGGCGCCCCAGAAATTCCATTTTTAAATACAGCAGTCATTTTGGAATTTTAAAACAATTTCTTGACAGTAAACTTTTCCCTTTGAAGTTTTAAATAAATGGACATTTAGTCAAAATGGGTGTTTCTTTTTTTAACTAAAATTTTTTGTCAGTTTCTGGAAGAAATATTTAAAAAAAAAAAACATCCCAAAGTGCATTTATTCGATATTTTGAAGTAGCTTACTCTTTGCTAGATGGTGGGCATATAAAGGTGAGCCTCAAATTTGCCATCTAACTTACGGAATTTATGAGTATAGATTTTGTTGTAGTTAACTGTTTATTAAAATTGTCGCTTTTATTCCTTAGGCAGTCACGTCAAACAGTACCTGATGTCAACACAGAGCCCTCCCAGAATGAACAGATCATTTGGGATGATCCGACAGCCAGGGAGGAGAGAGCAAGACTTGCCAGCAGTCTGCAGTGGCCTAGTTGTCCCACACAGTATTCTGAGCTTCAGGTTGACATTAAAAAATTGGAGGACTCTCCTTCCCAGGAGCCTTTACGTGACTCAGAAATTGCTGAACAGGGTAATGAAAAGAAATCTATTCATTTGTTTGTATTAAGTACATGATGACTTCTTAAAAATAGATAAGCACATCGCAGTTTTCTGAATTACATATGCAAAGAAAAAAAACTTGCTAGATATTTCTGATTTTGGTTTAAATGTAAGAGAAAAATTACTATGAATTGAGGTAACTTGTTAGTAAAATTGAAAAATATATTTTGATTCTTAAATTTGGAAATTGAGGATTGGGCGGTTTTTTCCATAGTTTTCCCTGTTGTTCTCCCTCTCATTTTCATCCTTTATTTGTATCATTAATTTTTGTTTTCTTCCCAGTCATCTTATTTTCATCTAAGTCTTCTAAATTCCACCCAGCAGATACCTATATTTGTTCTTTGGATTTGTATGTGTTCCTTTCTGAATTCTCCTAGTTTTTTTCCCCTTGGGTTTTACCTTGAAGACAAATTGATTCCTGTCTTTCATCTTTGGTCATCTTTTTTCCCCCCATTTTTTCATATCACATGATTATGTCTCTGCACGGTAGATTTTCTCCAAGTATAACGTGGCTTTCATTTTACAAATTTAAGTTACATTGTTCTGATGAAAGCTCGGTACTTAAAGGGTTGGGAGGGGCACCTGGGTGGCTCAGTGGGGTAAGCCTCAGCCTTCTGCTCAGGTCATGATCTCAGGGTCCTGAGATCGAGCCCCGCATCAGGCTCTCTGCTCAGTGGAGAGTTGGCTTCCCCCTCTCTCTCTCTGCCTACTTGAGATCTCTCTGTCAAATAAATAAATAAAATTTTAAAAAATTAAGTGTCGGGAGGAGCCCACAGATAAGACCATTTGCCTTTTTAAAACGCTAATTGATTGCATTTATTTATAAGTTCTAGAAATAGGCTATTTTATTTTTTTTTTTTTGACAGACAGAAATCACAAGTAGGCAGAGAGGCAGGCACAGAGAGAGGGAGAGGCAGGCTCCCTGCTGAGCAGAGAGTCTGATGCAGGGCTTGATCCTAGGACCCTGGGATCATGACCTGAGCCGAAGGCAGAGTCTTTAACCCACTGAGCCACCCACGCGCCCCGAAATAGGCTATTTCTTTTGCGTGTACTTTTTACACTCCAGAATTGTGTTTAATTTCATCTTGGTTAGGACAGATGAGAATATTTGCCTCAATTTGTTCTTAGTCGTATTTGGATAACATCACACTGCAACATTTTATTGCCCTCAGCTGTCCGTGATCCCAGAAACGTGTGTGTGACTGAAGCTCCAAAACCCCCGATCTCTGAAGAACTGGAAACACCGGTAAAAGACAGCCACCTGATCCCTACACCTCAAGCTCCCAGTATTGCCTTCCCCCTCGCCAACCCACCAGTGGCTCCACAACCTAGAGAGAAGGTTAGTTTATCCCTAGTATGATGAAAACCTTTTTGATAGTACTGTTATGCTGCATTAGAAATTTGCTGGTACCGGTATCAAGAGTTCGCAAATGTTGAAAACTGCATTTCTCTACATCCTATTATTTCTGTATTTGGTAAGTCAAAAAACTAAAAATGTCACTTAAAAGAACCATGTACCTGATTGATAACCTTTTTAATGTTAATTTTTTCTAAAATTCATTTCAGATTATAACAATAGAGGAAACACATGAAGATTTAAAAAAACAATATATATTTCAGTTGTCATCTCTGAATCCTCAAGAACGTATTGATTATTGTCACCTGATTGAAAAACTAGGTACAAGTATTTTAAATAAAAAATGTAACCTTCCTTGGAAGTCAGTGTAGTTGATATCATTTATAAGATGTACAAGTTGAGAAAAAAAAGATGGGTGGGGCACCTGGCTGGCTCAGGTGATAGAGCATGCAGTTCTTTATCTTGAGGTCATGAGTTTGAGCCCTATGTTGGGTGTGAAGTCTACTTAAAATAAATAAAAGATGGGTAAATTTAAAAAAAAAAAAAAGAAGAAGAAGATGGGTAACTTGTCCTAGGTGGTATATATTGACTCAGCATTAGAACTTTGACTTTTTATACTTATAAATCTAAAGTCACTGGGTTTAAAGATTTAAAGATTTAAATTGAAACCAACCATTAAAATGATTTAAGAGTCTCTTTTGCTGTCTTGAGCTTTTGTTCCCTGATGAAATCATTGAAATTATAAGCTTAAAATACAACTGCATTTTCATGAAGCTGAAGGTATGGCAATACCCAGAGAGCAGCTCCTTCTTAGGTAACATTCTTACTCAGTTATTATCAGACTCCATCTGACATCCTGGAAGCAGCATACTAGACAGGTAAACTGGTGCTTGTTCTAAGCAGTACTGTCCAATAGAAAGAGAGCAAAGGCCACTAATTTTAAACTTAGTAGTAGCCACAATTTAAAAAGGAAAAATGAAATTAATAAAGCATATATTTTATTTAACCTTTACATGAAGTATGTTCAACATGTAATAAATATAAAATATCAATGACATTTTGCACTTGTAGCACATCTCCGTTTGGTCTGGCTATGCTTCAGGTGTGTGACAGCCATGTGTGGCTAATGGCTGCTGTATTGGACAAAGTAGCTCTATGGGGTTAAGGAAAGTATAGGAGGAGAACTCAATCTGACAGCTTTATATAGAGGAAACATTAAATAATGGTTGTTTTCAGTGACGGCCCTGAGTCCTCAAGAAAAGATTAAATGTTACTTAGTGCTGTCCTATTAAGAATGTGGAAAATTCTTATGATTTTTTTTTTTTTACTATTTCTATCAAATACTGTCATATAGTTGAGAGGCTGTGTTTCTTGGAAACTGGACTCATGTGGAACTGTTTCCTGGTCCCCCAGTAAATTAAAGTTATAAATCAAAATTGTTCAGCTTTACCTAGAGCTTCAGAACAGAAGAAGCTGCTTCATTTGCCTGTTTCCTATATTTTGTTCCATCCCTGTAAACTCTGGACAAGAGTAATATCACCTAACAGAATTGTCTAGAAGAGGATAGAGAAGAGAGGTGGATGAGGACAGATTGTGCTGTAATTGAGTCTTAAGTAGAAAGGTTTTGATAGTAGAATGCTAAGAGCTCCTTTGTTTTATAAATGAAGCAACTGTGGCCAACTGATTCACATAAGTCAGTCTGTTATGTTGTCTGCAGATTATAGAATAAATTTGTTAAATAGAATTAGATCCCAATATAATAGGGAATTTTCACCTCCTTGTTCTTTCGTCTGATCCTTTGTGAGAGTTACTGTGTACTTGTGTCATCATCGGTAGATTGCTGGTAATAGTAACCTATCTTCACAGAGTTGGGAGGATTAAATGAGTTAATAATCTAGAGCTCTTTCAGCAGTCCTGGCATGTACTATGTGCTCAAACAGTATTGTTGCATCTCTTAGTTATCTGTAAAGCAGGAGTAGAGTTAAGTGTTTCCTTGAATTCTTACAGTCTTTAATACAATTCTATGTAACCAGTAATCAAGTTAACTTCTAAAGTATAAGGCAAAAATCAATAAAAGCCATGCTTTCCATAAGTTTATGCCTTCTTTCCTCAAAGTCGGGCATCCTACAGCCCAACTGTAGGATGGTTCAGCTTCTGAGAAGAGGGCTCAGCTTGCACCTGCGGCTTCCTCTCTATTTTCCTAGTGTGTGTGTTTTCCTTCCAAGCTTCTGTGTTGTTGGGCTACTGAACTTACTTCCACTTGCATAAAATTTTCTTCTGCTTTTAGTCTATAGAAGCCCCTTTTGACTTCCGTCTCCTTGGTTACCCATATCGAGTACCTGGAAATTACAAAAGTAGTTGAGACTTTAGAGATATGCCAACAATGGTATATGGCCTCTACTTATATTCTGTTTCTTTTTATATCTTAATTGTAACAAACCAAGTGCAGACAAACAGGAAAGTTTCCGTAAGGATTTGATACTGAAATAGCAAAGGATTTTTGTTTATTATATTAGATCTGATAATGGCATTAGGGCTGATTAGGAAAATTACCGTGTGTTTTAGAGATGCATAGAATGGATAGGGGTAGAGTAACATGATGTCTGGAACTTACTTTAAAATAGTTAAGCCCAAAAGGGGGTAGACTGAAATAAGGATGACAAAGTTTTGATAATTTCAGAATCAGTGTTTAGGGTTTCATTTTACTATTTTTCTATTTTAAATTTTCATTAAAAATATTATTTTATAGGGGTGCCTGGGTGGCTCAGTCAGTTATGCAGGTGCCTTAGGCTCAGGTCATGATCTCAGGGTCCTGGGATGGAGCCCCACATCGGGCTCTCTCCGCAGGGAGGTTGCTTCTCCCTCTCCCTCTGCCTGCTGCTACCCCTGTTTGTGCTCGCTCGCTCTCTGTCAAGTAAATAATCTTTTAAAAAATATATTTTATAAAAGTACATATATGTGAAGTAAAATAACCATCAGTCAAGGCTTTTCAGGTTATTTGGTGCATTTTATTTATAAATAATTTTATGCTAAGTTGACATGTTTTTCCTAGGAAGAAGTTAAGAATTCAATTTTTCTCTACTTTAGGTGGATTAGTAATAGAGAAACAGTGCTTTGATCCCAATTGTACACACATTGTTGTGGGACATCCACTTAGAAACGAGAAGTATTTAGCTTCAGTGGCAGCTGGGAAATGGGTGCTTCATCGCTCCTATCTGGAAGCATGCCGGACTGCTGGACACTTCGTACCGGTGTGTATTCAAATTAATATGAAGAATCATTTTTCATTAAAAGTAATTGTCCTAATAATTGATTCCAGCATCTACACTGACTGTTCATATAATTGAAATAACCAAATGGGACCAATTAGATTATACCAATTTTATAAGGTTAACATTAACAAAGCAAAAAAACCCAGATTCTCAGTTATATCAGTTTTGTTTAATTTTAATCTGGGGTTTTTTTTTTCCTCTTTGGACTAACAAAAATTTCAGGACTACCTCATTGTAAGCTTTTATCTTTACTGCCAGCCCATTAAATATTAAATTGTGTGGGTACACCTGGGTGGCTCAGTCAGTTAAGTGTCTGCCTTCCACCCAGGTCATGATCCCATGATCCCAAGTCCTGAATTGGCCGCTTGTTCAACAGAGAGCCTGCTTCTCCCTTAGCCCCTCCGCCCCGCTCATGTTCTTGCCTGCTCACTCTGTCTCTGACAAATAAATAAAGTCTTTTTAAAAATAATTTTTTTAGAAGAACATTTTTTCAAAAATATTAAATTGTCTGTAATATTTTGGTCCCTAACTAACCATCATAGTAATATCTATCATATAGTTTTTAATCAAGATCCCTTAGGGATCTGATTTCTATGGACAAGTAATCAAGCTATTAACACATACCTCCACTGAGAACTATCCTTCTTTGAAGTTCCTCTTACAGTAAATGAAGCCCAATAATCTATATATTACCAATTACTAAGGTGTAGTTATCTGTATTTCTTAGAAATGTATGCAGTATTTTTCTGATTTCTAAATAAAGATCAGATATACTTGACCCTCCCATGAAGCCAAATTAATGTATATTTCCTTCCTCTGTGCTCATAAATTGATGCTTTTTTAGTGCTCTGTATTTATAACAATTGAATGTCTAGCTTTTAACTCTTAACGTGATTATGGACTCCTTGAGGACATATCGTAGGACCAGATCCATGTGTGTTGTACTAATTGTCTAGGAAGAAGACTATGAATGGGGTAGTAGTTCCATACTCGATGTTTTGACTGGAATCAATGTTCAACAACGAAGACTAGCACTTGCAGCAATGAGATGGAGGAAGAAACTCCAGCAAAGACAAGAATCGGGCATTGTTGAGGTATTAACATATATATGGTGATAGGAACGGCATCCAGTGTCATGACTACTACAGATTTTAATTTTAAGAGAATATGCTTACTAACAAAATAAGGATATTCTACTTGTCTTTTTGCCTTGTTGATATACTTAGTTTGGGCATTCTAAATTGGGCTTAATGTTAATTTCTAATTCTTTTAATCATGATTGAGAAGAAGATATATATAATGTTGATGGCTCTTTTAAGAATATATGTGTAAGTGGGGCTCCTGGGTGGCTCAGTCAGTTAGGCATCCAGTTCTTGATTTCAACTGAGGTCATGATCTCAGGGTGATGAGATCAAGCCCTGCCATCGAACTCCTCGCTCAGCTGGGAGTCTGCTGGAGATTCTCTCTCCCTCTCCCTCTGCTTCTCTCCCCCGACTGTGCATGTGAGTGCTAGCGCACACGCTGTCTCTCAAATACATGTGTTTTTTTAAAAAAGTAAAAAGAAATGGTAAAAATAATTTAAATATATGTGTAAAATGTGACCCATACTATATTTCTTCCAAAGACTTCTCAGCATCTACCTTCAGGGGTTCTTAACATGGGAACCACAGACTCTCCCAAAGGTGTTGTAGATCAGACTCAGGAGGGCTATTTATACACTTTGGATGGGACAGGAGAATACGTCTTTATTTTTACTCACCTCTAATTGAAAACATTTCCTTTTATTATAGAAGTCAATAACAAATCACAAACTTTTTTTTTTTTTTTAAAGATTTTTATTTATTCATTTGACAGAGAAATCACAAGTAGGCAGAAAGGCAGACGGTGGGGGGGGGCAGGCTCCCTGCTGAGCAGAGCGCCTGATGTGGGGCTCGATCCCAGGATACTGGGATCATGACCTGAGCCGAAGGCAGAGGCTTTAACCCACTGAGCCACCCAGGCGCCCCACAAATCACAAACTTTTAATAGTACCTATGATTTTACCCCAACAGAAATATATCTTTGCTTTGCATTATAACTCCAAGCATCTTGAGATATTGCTTATGTTCACATTTTTAAATTTTATTTATTTATTTATTTGACAGACAGAGATCACAAGTAGGCAGAGAGGCAGGCAGAGAGAGAGGAGGGGAAGCAGGCTCCCTGCCGAGCAGAGAGCCCGATGTGGGGCTGGATCCCAGGACCCTGGGATCATGACCTGAGCCAAAGGCAGAGGCTTTAACCCAGGTGCCCTTATGTTTACTTTTTTTTAATTGAAATATAGTTGAGGGGCACCTGGGTGGCTCAGTGGGTTAAGCCTCTGCCTTCGGCTCCGGTCATGGTCTCAGGGTCCTGGGATCGGGCCCCGCATCGGGCTCTCTGCTCAGCGGGGAGCCTGCTTCCCTTCCTCTCTCTCTGCCTGCCTCTCTGCCTACCTGTGATCTCTGTCAAATAAATAAATAAAATCTTTAAAAAAAAAAAAAGAAAAAAATACAGTTGATACACAGTGTTACATTAGTTTCAGGTGTGTAACAGATTTGACAACTATACGTTATTCTCACCACAAGTATAGCTACCATCTGTCTTGACCACTTTATAATAGCTATCCAGCCACCATTAGGTCTTTTATTTAATTCATTAATACAGAAGCACACCTATTATGTCACAAATTTGTAAATATTTTGATTATTTTTAATAAAATGTTTTTTGTAATCCTTTACACTTTATGTTAAAACCAGTATTTTAGAACATTGTTCATATGGCAGAAATTACATTCAATAAAGCTGTTTCTTTAAGAGAATTATTTATACAACAGGTCCATGGGTTTCACTGGGCTGTCAGAGGGGTCCGTGGCTCACAAAAATGTTAGAAACCCAAGTTAAATAATCTTGTGTGTTGTATGCTTAGCTCTCTACTGTGTCCAAGTTCTTCTTAGCCTTAATTCCCTTCTTTTAGAGTAATTCCACTTCTTTTAGAGTAATTGTTTTAAGAATTGTAATTCCTTAGTGAAATATTTTATAGTTCTGATTTGTAAATATTTTCAAGAGAAATATAAGGGGGGCATCGTCTAATTTGAGAAGTTGTGCATTAAGTTCTACCCTGGATTAATTATAAGAAAAAGTACAAGAAAAGTCAAGTTGCTTTGTTTTATGTTAATCATTAAAACATTTTCCTTCATTCCTCAAGTATTTATTGATGGCCTACTATGTGCCGAACGCCATGGCTATGTTGTTTCAGAGTACTCTGACCAGAGACAGTTACCGCTGTGGCAGATGGTAAAGGTTATAAGATTATTTGTTGACATAAAACTAAAGTTACAGATAAAATAATGTATTTTTTGCATTTATTTCCCAAATAATTTCAACACTGATTATTTTTTCATTTGTAGGGGGCATTTAGTGGGTGGAAGGTTATCTTATATGTTGACCAATCCCGAGAAGCAGGATTCAAACGCCTTCTTCAGTCAGGAGGAGCAAAGGTTTGTATTGAGTCAACTTGAAGAATTTTTTTACACAAATTATTTTCCAACCAAGATTGCTGTGCTCAGTTCTTGATTTTCAGTACTTTGTGAGATGGTGGTCCTTAAGTACAGATTATACAGCTGAATACTTTGGGACACCGATAGATTGTGATACTTCTTACTTTTTTTTCTTTAGGTGCTGCCTGGTCATTCTGTACCTTTATTTAAAGAAGCCACACATCTCTTTTCTGACTTCAATAAACTGAAACCAGATGACTCAGGGGTTAATATAGCAGAAGCTGCCGCCCAAAATGTGTACTGCTTGAAAACAGAGTATATTGCTGATTATTTGATGCAGGTTTGTAAGATTTTGTCCTTGATCTCCTCATCACCAGAGATAGGCTTATCTGCATAGGGATGTGGCTTGTTTATTAATGGAATGTCCGGCTCTGGTTATGCTCTATACAGTCCCTTTCAGTTTTATTCTATTTTTTATAATAATGAATACATATGTAAACATTTAGCTTGGAGTTAAACAAGGCAGGTATAAAAATCTAGGTACCTCTAAAAGTCTTAAAAGTGCCCTATATTATGTTGGAATATTGCTTTTCACAAATAGCTTAAGTTTTTATTTGAATAGACAAAGAAAAATTTCTGATGCCAGAACACCTAAAATGCCATCAGGAATCAGCAAG